>CAEGAE010007122.1:0-27118 GCA_903067095.1 Girardinus metallicus
GAACGCTAATTTCGGCCAGCCGTTCTCTCCCGCTCCCTCCTCAAGCGCTCGGCGGTTCACTTAGGTCTGTACTCCGGAGTAAAGTTCCGGCGTTAGCTTACTCCGGCGTTAGCTTACTCCGGCGTTAGCTTACTCCGGCGTTAGCTCCGCTTCCTCCTCAAGCGCTCTAGGTTTACTTAGAGCCGGGGTAAGCGGCGTTTAGCTCAAGGTTGATCTGATTAATTAAATCTAATATCGGCCAGCCGTTCTCTACCGCTCCCTCCTCAAGCTCTCAGAGGTTAACTTAGGGCTTATTCCGTTCTAAGGCCGCTTACTCCGATTTTATGGCCGGAGTAAGGCTTCTTACTCAGCCGGAGTAATCCCTAAGTGAACCTCCGAGCGCTTGAGGAGGGAGTGGTAGAGAACGGCTGGCCGAAATTAGCGTTCATAAATCGGATTAGCCTTGAGCTAAACGCCGCGTACACCGTGGAGCTCCAGTATCCGACTTGAAGCTAACGTCACTGTGGCATTAACGCATGCGCGATCTGATCTCCAAATTATGCCCCGCCTCTTCCGTGACAACTCTCACACATATATTGAGTCCATCTCACACATACAAAAGATGTTTCACACATATAAAAGGTGAGTCTATATTTTATTAGTTTATATGTGCAATATTAGTCTTTTATGTATGCATGTGAGAAAAATTGTATGCAGGTGTTATATTTTATTAGTGTGTATGCGCAATGTAGTAGTGTTTTCAGTAGTGTGTGAGAGACAAAACATAGTTTTTGTCCTAAAACGACCCCTCATAGTCATCTACCAGCCATGTACCGCCACGATGATTTCCGCCACATGTTTGTTGAGACCGGAATGATATGAAATGTATTGTACGGTTCGTCGGTAAACCTACACTTACGCTATAAGCACCAATGACTCAGCCGCCCGCCGTGTTCAGTCTATCCGCTCACCTGTATAAATACTTCTGCATCCCCTTCCTGCCGTTCGCTTTCAACCAGCAGCTCCCGAAGGATTAAAGCTTCCAAACTCCAAGCATCGCGCCGGTCATTTTAAGGATGTTTATTGGTCCCTCAAAAACGATGAAAACCCGGGCATTATAATCACTCAATAAAATCCCATGGGCCGAACTTGAAAATTGGACATTATGCCGTTGACACTTAGCTTTCGTCAACAACTAGGAGGCGGAAGTGAAAGCTACGTGTTACGCAAATTATGTTCCGGGCGGAACACGGTGCGCTAAATAATAATACATAAATTAACGAAGCTTCGAGGCAGGTAAATTTTCCTCGAGGAATTTTAGTAATCGAGGTACTAGAATCATTCGAGGAATTGTTTCAGCCCTAGAAGCCATATTAAATTGGATATAAAAGATTTTACAGCTCTGTTTATTTCACAAAAAGAGAATAATTTACAAATTTAGTTTGAAAGCAAATTAAATCAAATGTTAGTTGTTTTTGTTTTCTGAAAAGCAGTTCCTTTTCCTTTATAACCATTATGACCAAAAAAAAAGTTATTGATAGTCTGAGCTCTGAGTAAACAAATGAGTCAATCTCCTGACCTTTGAGAGCATAAAGTCTCATCAAGGATTCTTGTTTTTCTAGCAAGCACGAGGTTTATCGCCTCAGTGCCTAATGTGTATTGTTAAAAGTTACACATTGCTCATAAAGCTCTCAATATACCTTGAAAGAAACACTTCAGTGGTTCTGTATTGACTGAGGAAGGTCAGTAACCTTTAATTACTGAAAACACTCTGCTACTGTGTGTATTGTTGCACAGGAGCTGAATAACCTGTTGTGCACCTTACGTCATGTGCATGCAATTCACATTGCTTCCCCAAGTGATTCTTTTAAAGCTACATTTTGTTTGGGTGGTTCCAGTAATTTAGCACTTGTCAAGAGTTTTGTTATCTACTTTTTTTATCCCTTTCAAATTCCCTCATCGCTTACCCCTGCAGAAGTACTTTTTAAAACATATCTGAGTTGATATAAGGCATATGCATACTGGCAAAGTGTTTTGGCTAAAAGAAAAAAAAAAGTATTCTTAATGCCTCCTCATATTGCTTCATGTGACCATCAAAATGTCTAAAAATATCTGAGAGTTGATTATACCCCCATACTATTGTACAATGGTCCTGAGCTTTAAAAATATAACCCCCTAGAGAAAATAGTTAATAATATGAAAGTTTGTGGCGTGTCGCCCCCTTGTGGTGACTAAAGAATAAAGCAACGTCACAGTAACTACACAAACAGCGACAAGAAACATTTTATTTTAACATAAGTGTAGACTATAACAAAATGTTGAACACCTAAAATATAAATATGCAGCGAAATGGTTTTGTCAAAAGTACTCGCTCGTCTGTCGTTGTGTGTATGAAAGCATTTAGACTTTAACATCACCCTGTCCTCTGCAGCTATAGCAGCCTTAACTCTTAGTTGAGGCTTGGAAGGTTTTCGCTAAGAAAAAAAAAAAACTAAAACTAAAAGCACTACTTTTCACTACTACTCATGTGCTAATGTATTCATGTATCATAAAGAATTCTAATAAATATCTACATTAATTTTAGGTTGCAATGTGGCAAAATGTGGAAAAGGTCAAGGGGTATAAATGCTTTTGAGAATTACAGCAATTTTTTAATAGTAACCTTTAGATGATGTGTTAGCTTTTTGTGATTACATGTTAACATATTCTTTACCTTTTTTATTTAGTTTGACTTTGCAGATATGTAGAAAAACAAGATTTTGTTTTTGTAAAATAATTGTATGGTGCCTTTAAAAGATCTTGTCCTCTTGTGTCCTCTTTTATTCTCTATTCCTTGCCGATAAAATGTATGTCTTTTTACATAATGTTTTACAGTAATACAGCACTGACATTATGCAGTAAAAAATGATTTGTTTCCTGAAATATAACCTTTTATAGCTTCAAGATACACTGAAGCAAAGAGCAGCATTCTTGGAATTTACCACCTTCCACAGAGGCTTTAGTAAAACAATAACAGAGTTAGAGAAATGAAAACATTGGCGTTGCACACCTCAGTATGAATGACTTCAAGATAATACCTTGAAATTGCTTCAGACGTATATGTAGTCACAAAAGCCATACCTGTCATTATTGAGCCAACTAGCAGAAATACACAGAGGAAGATGTTTCCTGCCAACGTCCCAAACTTGTCCATGATTTTCCCTTGGCAGATCGTGAATATGATGCCAAAAACCTATGTGTGCACAACGTGTTCAGTTTGAAATAAAAACAAAACAATATAGATCTTTAGGGATAACTTAAAAAAAAAAAAAGGGTTTCTGTAAACCTTTATCCTAAGATGTATTTCTCTCTTTAGATTTTCTTACTACTGTGCCATAAAAGGCTTGCATGAGTCACAGCTTCACCTGCGCTGAACAGTTCAGCAATCCAGAAGACGTTCCCTCTGACTCCGGGTACGTCAGCTCAGCAGCAAACTCGAAACCAAGAGGCAGGTAGCCTGTCATAAAGAACCTGGAGCCAGACACATGCAAAAAATCACATAATGTGTTGCATCACGCTCAAAAAACAGCTGCAATCTGATTCATTGAACCGATAATATTTGTTTTATTCAGTCTCAGTTTTAATTGTTGGAGAGTTTTTCATGACACTTCACATGTGGAAGAAAACTTTGTACCTCCTATATGTACTCTGATCTTTCTATTGCTTTATGGCAGTAGGGATTTGAGACCTAACAACAAAGTTTTGGCATTGGATGCTTTTAATAAGCAACTGTAGGAAGTTTATTTCCTTCCACAGAAGTGACAGCAAGCAAAGGTCTTTCAGACAGTACACTTTTCTATTTTCTGTCTCAGCCAATATGTTTTGAGAGAGAGAAATAAGATAACAGCAAACATAATGATGTTAGTTTTTTTTAGTTTTTTTTTTATTATTATTATTGTTTCTAATTTTGTTTGTAGGTACAAAATATTAAGAACAATTTGTTTTAATTCACATTAACTCCATTTTTTTAGGTAGAATCATATGAGTTTTTGTTAGACAGGAACAATTTATCTGGAAAATTTGTGTGCAAATTGACCAGGACAACTTTTTTTAGTAACTAGTACAGAAAGTAGTAGAAGTTTGTTCAATATATATTGTCAAAATTCCTTAATTTAGATTTATATTTTTACACTAAAACATGAGCAAAAAATTTAATTGTTCAATATTGATCAGAAAGATTTTGTCATATTTTGTTCCATAATCTGAAATTCTCTTCACAACCCATACACCATATGTTTTAAGTTATGGTTTGCTTAACTTAAATAAGATCATAAATAATAATACCCAAGAGATCCAGCAGTGATGAACACCACCCAGAGGAGTCCCTGGTCGAGTGTTGCAGTGTATACGATCATACCCACCAGAGTCATGATGTACACAACGAGAGTAGTTTGTCTGTAAAAATAAACATGTCAAAAATGAGAAATTTTTCGCTTCACATGTTCTCAAAAATCTAACAACATTTTATAGAACAAAAATTTTAAAGTACTTTGTGGGAATTTAGTCTTTCTTTTTCTAGATAAACCTTTTTTATTATGGTCAACTTAGATCTGTATGGACTCAATGCTGAGCAAACACTCTTCACAGTCAGAGGATTTCTCCTGCACTATGACACTCTAGTAGCCACACAAAGGTGAGCTGTGTTCACTGTTCCAGCCACATTGAAAATTGGTGCCTTCTTTTTGTCAGAGGATAAAGCCAATAAACGTCTTACAGCAGAATTACTGGAGAAACAGCAAATCAGTTCCACATTTTCCACTGTAGCCAGATGCTACTGTGCATTAGCAGGGTATTTTTAATTCAGGGGAAATTATTTTTCTGTATTTCCCCATTTGCAGGGCAAAAGTCTTTTAAGGAGAACAGCTGAGAATAATGAG
The DNA here is from genome assembly GCA_903067095.1 of Girardinus metallicus. Lineage (NCBI taxonomy): Eukaryota > Metazoa > Chordata > Actinopteri > Cyprinodontiformes > Poeciliidae > Girardinus > Girardinus metallicus. Next base: position 4,896 of record CAEGAE010007122.1, read on the forward strand.
CATCATTATTCGCACAGCCTGAGAGCTCATGAGGAAGATCAGAGGGGTCGCAGTTGTAACAGCAGGCTGCACCTGGTCAAACAACCGTGCAGACTAAACAGCCAACAGATAAAACACTACAGAAGAAGACATGAAGGAAGAGACAACATGTGTAGATGCTTTGTATAAAGATTTAAATATGGGACCCTGACTTTAGATTAAAATTCAATAACTTCTTAGAAAGTTGGCTACATGTGACTTCTAATTATATCTCTCTTTATCCGTGTCTCTTTCATAAATCAAACATCCTCCTTTCTCAGGATCTGCTGCGCTCATGTTGACTTACTTATATGTCTTTGTTCTGTCGAGCCAGATTCCACAGATCAGGGAGCCCACCATCCCTGCAACGACAATTGTGAGTCCAATCCTCCCAGCGTTCACTTCTTCACCCTGTCACAAAACACAGCAAGAGGAAGTAAGCTCAAGTTCCTAACAAAGGTTATTAATAAAAAAAAATAATTAAGGTTGACTGTGCCTTGCAAGGTACTAAAAACCTCAAGACATTTTATTGGGATTTTATGCAACAAAAAAAAAAAAAAACATAAAATAGTGTAAATCATAGTTTTGATTATCAGCTGCTGCGAATGTAGTAGTTAGCTACATTATATGTAATACTAAGGTTGTACAGAGTTTCTACAGTAGTACAATAGTTCCAATGTCACATATTTTACTGAGTTTTCAAAACTTTCTGGTGGATTTGTTTTAAATTGGTGACATTTGGCTAAAATATTTCCCTGGTTTTGTCAGGGAGGGGTTCCACACAAATCTATAAACTAACAAACTGTTTGAAGATGGTTTCCAATTTAGGAATGTAGTAAAAGTACATTTAGTTTTTTTTTTATTGCATCTGTCCAAAATTCAGTCAGTTAAAATCTTTACTTAGAAAAACATGGAGCAGACATCCCTACACAAACTTCTTTAAAACCAGCTCGTAATCAATACCCTCATTTCACAAAATGCCAAACAAAAGCAAACTCAATAATCCATCAATTGAACAATCTTTATTCTGGATACAAGGAAGGTCCATAGTACAACCACATATAAAAAGATAAATAAGATGGTTCTAAAAAACGCAGAGTATGAGATATTGTTCACTGAGTCATACATACACGACGACACCAGCGACTCAATACTTTGATGTTCAAACTAAACCCATTTTATGAAAAAATACCTTTCTAATACCAAGAAATTTAGCCTTTTTATCTTTTAGATGGAAAAGTAAAAAAAAAAAAAATTTTGTTTATTTATTACATATGAAACAACTGTTAAAACGGAAAACCAAAAATGTGGGAGTTTTCAGAAAGAAAAAAAAACAGATTAGTCAGCGTTGACTAAACTGACTCTGACAATTTTACCTTGTCAGAGCCAGTCAAGGTAAAACTACCCTTATTGGGCTGATCAGTGCATTTCTTCAAATAATAAATTAATTTAGAGATAATTGCAGATGAATTTTGAACTCACAGGATATCGTTCGATGATCATGCGGTTCAGCAGAGTTCCTACAGAGTAATAGCAACCCACGTTCAGACCTGTCAGGAGAGACCATTATATCAATTTCTTTAACCCACTTATCAAAAGCTGTACTTTGGACAATAAGACACTGCACTTGACAACTATCTAGTGTTGCCACAATCCAATCAATAACATTTATTTTAGTAAATGTAGTAATTTAATAAAATGGCATTAACAAATTAAACAGATATAAAAATTTATATAATTATATATAAAAGTCTCAATAATTCTTGAAGTTGAACAATAATTTATTACATGCACAATACATATTTAATGTTTTAATAAATGTGAATGAAATGATTATTTGTAATCAGGTTCAGGTTTTTACTTTGACATTTAACCTTTTATACAATTTTTATGTTATTCAAGTGTTTTATTACAAATAGATGTTGAAGAACAGTGTGAGGACAGGGACTTCTGTGAATCCCAGTGGAAAATCAATTCCTCTCAAGTAGTGGCTTTATTGTGCACCAGCTCAGGAAAACAAACCTTGCACCTGCAGCTGAAGAGGGAAGAGCTGAGTAGATTCAAGCGGAAAGGTCATTGTGTGATTTGGGTGGGGTAATGGCTTTATAAAAACTCTTGTTGGGGGTAACACCTCTGATCACTTCAGGCATTCTGCTGTCAGATGTTCCCAAGAATATATCTCTGTATTCAATAAATGTGATCGATTTTACCTCGCTGATACTGTGCTGGTTTAATCCCTCACATATGGATTAAGGGGAGACTTAATGATTTTCCACAAATAATCATATCTCTAATTTACTAATAGTTTAGTTATTTCATATTTCCTGTGTAATTATAATTGGCTAACCTAGCTCAGCTGCAGACCACTGACTTTGACGTTACCAGTAAACATTTCTTTACAATTCAATGTGTGCATTTCCATTTTTTTTTCCTGTATTTATGGAACTATTTAATGTTTTGATTTTGGCCAATTCTGGCCCTCTATCTAAAACTCTTATATTACAATAATGATAAGGAGACGGAGGCTCTTGAATCCAGTTGGAGTCAAATGAAAAACAACATGAGCTAAGTGAAGTGATAGAGACAGGTGAACGTGGCTGAGTCCAGTGACCTGTGACCCAAAGGTTCACTTAACGGAAGTGCTAGGAAACTCTTGTCCAGCACTTGTCATTTGAATTAAAACAAGGAAAGCCAAACAAAAACAAAAAACTTTCTTTTAACTATTTATAGGTTTTAGACAGAAGTGAAAGCCTAAGACAATACATGATTTGTGAAGAGTCAAATATTTTTTATGAAGACTATCTTCATTTTGTTGTAAGATATTTATTTGAAAAGTGATTTTTGTAATTATTCACTCAGTTTGTAACTGATTTCTCCTTAGAGCTCCAAGAATTAAAATATGAACTTGTGGTGTGATCTTTCAGTCACACTGAGGCCAACTAGTAGTTAAACATTAGCAGATGAGCAAACCTTCCAGCACTCTAACATGCGTTCCCTATGATCTCAATGGGTTTTCCAATAACGGTGATAATTGCGTGTATGGATACATCCATGACTGAGTGATAAGATGTACTTTGTCAGTCAATAAATAGAGCGTCTACAGGCCTTCCTGGAAGTTTTTTTTATGTTTTTATTTACTGCAATCTTTACTAATCAAGGAAGAGAATAAACACAGTTTGATATTTTGTGGAAACAATGAGCAGTATAATGCTACCAGATTTTTTTTTTTGTGAGCCCAAATTTTAAAATCAGTAACCAATTTTAAATGTTTTTAATGCACTTTATTACAGAAGTGGTTACAAGCACTAGCTATAATACTAGAGTAAAACATTTTCACTGACCATAACTGACGATGAGGAGCACAAAGGGTTTGTTTCGAAGCAGCCTGAGGATGGACGCTACATAGGAGTAGTCCTCTGGTGGCATTGTGCGAGCTGAGGCCTGCGCCAGAGTCGGGGGAATCTTCGGGCGCTCCTGGAAAACTGACATATATTAAGAAGAAAACAAGGTAAGATACAGTTTAATCAAAATATTATCATAGTAATAGTCCCTGTCTGAAATTAGATTAGATTAAATGCTTCTTATTTCAGTCAGTTGGCGTTTTTATTACATTTTATTAATTAATGTAAAGCACAGATGATGAATGTCATACTCTGGAAGTTTCTAATATTAATTCACAACATTTTAGTTAAATGGCAGCACACATGGATAAATTTCAAGGCATCACCTCAAGACACTGCTTTCTTGTGAAACAATATAAAAACATTTAAAGAAATGAGTCACGATGTCAAGTATATACTGGGGGAATGGTCTATGACACAATGGTCATTTGTAGGGATGCATATCATATCTGCAGTCACAGTGGTTCCCAAACTTTTTCTCCTGGGCCCCCCCAGTGGTTTCCAAACATTTTCTGGGCCCCCCCGATGGATTACAAATAGGGAGAGTTGTCTGGTTGAACGACGTGTGTGACGGAGGGGTGTAGAGAGAGAATCTTAGAGACTCTCTGTTATATTCTTCCATCCACTCAGCGTTCATCGTTTTTTTTTTTCATTCATACATACCACTTCCCGCACCCCCACAGGCATAGGCCCCACCTAGAGTTTGGGAACCTCTGTTTTAATATATCAGTATTGCTCCCGTAAGTGGAATGTTGAATTTGTTAATGTCTACCTATGTCCAACTTGTTGTCATGTTGTTGTGTTTCAGCCATGTGGCATTTGTTTGGACATGACAGTGATGGTTGTGAGGTATTAAAACTAAATCCAAGGAGCAATATCAAATTTTTTATAGTATTGAAACAAACAAACAGGCAAACAAATGTAATATCATACAACATATCAATATTGTATCGGCCTTAACATAAATATGAATTTCATCTGATCATATTTTCATATTAGTTTATCCCTAGACATTTGTGGTCATGTCTCATTGTTTTTCATAAATAACTCTCAGAATACTTTTGCACTGTGCATAATCCTCTTACTGACTGTCAGTATTACGTGTGATAAAACACAGATGGGTGTGTCTGTTTCTTTGACCTCTTTTCCTCCGTGTAACCAGTTTGTAGTAATTGCTACTATGCTAATTAAGAAACATAGTTAAAAATATAGTTGAAATGCACCAATCTTGTTTTTTATTTGCTTGTTTGTTTGTTTTTACCAGTTTCCTATGTTTGCTTGAAATTTAAAAATCTAAATTTAAAACAGGAACTTTTTGTAAACCAAGCTGATAATTTTTACATGTATGTGTGGTCAATGTCTTTTAGCAAACTAGTGCAGCAGCCAAACTTGTTCTCTCACCTCTCTGCACACAGTTTATGCAAATTTCTCATTCGCGGGACTTTGTCCGCCCTGCTGACTCACAGGACTGTTGTGAGGCTACAGATGGCCTTCCCAGCAGGGCGGCCCTCACACATGGCATTTTGCATAGAAGCCTGGATATGTTATGTGTGTATGTGTCATATGATGAAACTAAGTGGAATAAAATTATCTCACGAAAAACATGAAGAGATCCATATGTTGCTTAAAAAATTGCCATGCTTGAAATAAATGAAGGAAATTCTACAAAACATGTTCGTAGTGCTAACAGTGAAAAAGTCAAAGTATATTTTAGTTTGAGCTTTGTTTTCATTTTCAAGTAAAACAAAAAAACTCAATTATTTCGAAGTACATCTTGGTTTTCTTGGTTTAGCTTGGCAAAAAAAATGCAACATATCAAGCTAAATAACTTTAAAAAATTAAATTAAAATAAAATTTGAAGGAGCTGTAAATATTTTTTTAATAAGATATTGCATTTTTCTCACTTTTAACCCACTGAATTAATAGTAAAACTATATAAAAGGAACAGTAAGCAAAAGTGCAATGTGTCAGTTTTAAAAGAGACAATTCCCATATTGTGAAATGCCTGAACTGATTTAACACACACACACCCTTTTCCCTGGCCTTAATGCTAAACTAAGCAATGTTTCTCAAGCTTAGTGCACTGGTATGCAAAATTTCTGTCACTGAAGGGGTTAAGCCATGAAAGTGTGACCTGATTTCAAATTGCACAGTGACTTTAGTTATGTTGACCCAAGAAAAGAAAGACAAAGAATCTTAAACAAATTAGAAAATAGTCAACACTCAGACAAAGAAAGTAAAAAAAAGCAGCTTTTTAGCTTTACCAGATTTTCATTTGAAAACCTTTCAACCTATAGGCATGATGCAGTAAAATGAGTTTGGAGTGAAAAAAAATCTTCATTTAGTTATTGCCTATAACTATATAATTTTAACCCCACATTCAAAGTTGTCAGATTGAAAAATGCACGTGACACAGCATTCAGCTGGTCACATGTTGAAGAAATTAGCTGAAGTTTGCAGTTAACCACAACAGGTCACTATCACACAGCACAAACTCACACTGACACAGTGGTTATTCTGAATGTTGTGCATGGTACTAGATGGAAATGCTTTCACAAACATTCTTTTGTTTTAAGGAATGCTAGAGTGATTACCAGTGTGCCTACTCTTTTTCCACTAACAGAAGACAGTAACCTTCCTGAGAACTGTTCTTCTTTGCTTTACAAACTGTTTCCCTGTTTGTTTGTTTTTTAATTGTAATTAATTTGCAATACACAGAAGAGCATTTATATGCAGGTGTGTGAAATAGATGAGCAGTTTATAAAAAGGCCTTATAGCTGGACAAAAATGTTAAATCAGAAAGCAAAAACAGTCCACAGAAATTCAAAGATCACTATACGTTACCATTTGTCCAAACATCATGTATCCTGTGCATCATCACATGTCGCGCCACTTCCCTTTACCACAATGTCCTGAATTTTCCTGTGGCTTTTGGTTTCTTTGTTTCTAACACATCAGTAACAAACCCTGCTGCGACAAAATAATACTGTTGACTTCTGTTCAGGAAAGCCTTTCAGCTAGGACATTTCTCCTGAGTGGACTAATGCTCTTTCATGTGAATCTCCCAGTGTGTTGACATATGTCATCGGTTTTTCCTTTTTATTGAATTGTGCTCTCAGTCAGAGCATGGAAATCAAAACCATCCCTGCAAAGATCTGCTGAATAAGGACTCCCCATTAGCCCGGTCAAAAACAGACCCACACAATACGCCTCTAAATGTCTGAGCTCTGGAAAGAAAAAAAATACTTAAGGGACAATGATGTAAAGTCTTTTCTACAATAAGCTTGAGTCTGTCACTGATGTTTTACTTCTTCATTCATTCGCAAAAAGCTGCTGTTTCACTGTGTAGTAAAATACCATTTATTCAAGTTAATATTTGGCTAAATTTCGAATCTTAAACAATCTTTAATTATCTTGTTACCTGGCCAAGAAATATAACTCTGTGGAAGTTATAAGGCTCAAAACATCTTTTCCACTCATTCTAAATTAAATTAAAGAAGAAAAGAATAATAATCTGAAGAAAATCAACTTTTAATTGCTTTATAGCCAGATAAGAAAGTAGTGACTAGGCACATAAAAGACTTTACTTTTATGTGTCGGATTTATCTTACCAAAGATAACGAGGATAAAAAGAAAAGTAGCCACTCCTGCTGTTATGTAGAACATGGTTTGGATGTGCTTTGCCAGCTCGTCCATGTCTTCCACGTTAGGCACCAGGATTGGAGGTAAGAGGAACCCAATGGCACAGCCCATCTGTGTGTTAAAGAACACAGAAACACAACATTAAAAATTAAAACAAGTGCCTCCTTATTGTGATCTAAGCAGTACCAAAAGAAACTAGGATCACTTGGAATGCATGTGTGCTTGAATTGAAATGACCTGATAGTAAAATGCCTTGAACTAGAGCTATTTAATCAAACTAAATTGAATTGAATTTTTTTATTTTAATGTAATTTTTGACAGTTCAAACAAAATAAAAGTCCTTGTGGCAAACAGGTAGTTCAGTACCAAATACTGTTATTAATATGTAAACTCTAAGGGGTATTTCAATAACAGCCAACAAATATATTACCTTACAAATTCACAAATATAACTAACACAAGCATCAAAAATATGAGGACAACCTACGACAGGAAATGGGTTTTGCTTGCAGTTTTGGATATATGTCTAGCTAGATATTTAACATCAACTGTAACAATAGAGGGATTTCAAAAATATAACTTCAATCAAAACTGAGGCAAAACCCTGCAAAACTTTTGTAAAATGTAATTTAAAAAAATTCAATTTCTGGTAAAAATCAAATTAGGACACCCACCAAAATGTATTATCACTTTGAGTTTGAACGTAGGTGTTTCACATGAGGAGCACACAATTAGAGCGTCATTTCTCAGCATTTTTAAGGATGTTTTGCACTTTCTAGACCTCAGACAGATATTTAGCTTGGTGTGTTCTAGAATGTTGAAGTGAAAGTGAAGACGATGTCATAAATCTTTTGTGAGTACGGCATCCTGTCCAATCAGAAAGAGACTGCACAAGTTAAATTTTCATAGGAGATTTGCAAGGAAAAAACCTTTGAACTCTAAGACAAATGCCAGAGAACATGAAGACAAAAACCAGGATCTCTGGAACAATGTTCTTTGGGCAGAATAGTTTTTGCTATCACCAGAACAGAGGACATGTTTGGCTTAAGAAAAATAAATTTATGCCAACTCTAAATAATGGAAGTAGAAGTGTTATGGTTGCTTTGAAGCAGAATCTGGACAGGTCTGATATATGTCAGAGGCAGCCACGCTACAGTAAAACATGACGTGCAAAAAAAAAAAAAAAAAAAGGACTCAAGCTGAAGAACTGAACTGTTCTGTTCAGAACCTATCCAAAGTCCAGATCTTAATCTCACTGAGATGCAGTGGTGTAACTTTCCAGAAATTACTCAAAGATCTCAAAGTTGAAGGTGAGAATACAAGCTTGAGAGCTTTTTTCAGCTAAAGTTGGTAAAATTACACCGGGTGTCCTAAACTTTTCCATATTTTAGTTGTTAGAGTTTGTTTAATGAGAAAAAAGTTATTTTTTTGGTGTCCGCCATAAATTAACTAAAATTAGCTACCTGAAAATAATAATATAATAGCTATGAACATGTTTGAATAAATCTAATGTTTATGCAAGTGTCGTAATTCTTTCAGACAACTGTACATTTAATATTTTTTCACCCAAAATTTGCTTGAAAGTGTTAAAGTAAGCAAATTATTTGTTAGACTTCAATATCATCAATCCACACATATGAGTTTCCTCTTCTTTAAATCATCATCAAAATCTAACATTTTATTCTCACTAAAATGCACAACTTAAACTTGTCAAAATAAGTAGAAAGATTATTTTTGATCAGTTGACTTCTTCAGACAAACCTGGTTTCCCACAACCCCAATGGAGCAAGCCGTTGAAACTTCATTCTCTCCGAACCATACTGAGGCAAGGTGAGAAGGAATACCAAGAACAAACACTGTGGCAACTGAGCACACAAACTGTCCAAAGAAGGTCACCAGGAACATATCCGGACTGGCACTGCTAACTTTTATCCAGGTACCGATGCAGTTAAAGGCTGACCCGGCAAGGACAATATCTCGGATTCCCCTGTTGTCCAGGAGCCAGAGGACGGGCAGAACAAGGGGCACGTATGTGAGCAGGTAGATCATAGATAACCAGTCGATGGCCAAGGCATCGACATTGTAGAAGCGCATGAAAATGTTACTAATGATGCCATACTGGAGCCACATGACGGCATTGTTAGCTGAGACTGCACTGAAGAGAAAAAGCATGATCCAGCGACGATGGTAAAGCTTGGTTTTGGCTATTTGGAACAGCTCAACTTGATCACCTGAAGCCCCAACTTCCAATCTGGAGCCAGAGGAGAGTGTTCTGCCATGGAGCCCCGAGCTCCACTGCAGAGAATCAAAGCCCGGAGAGGGACCCTTTGCAGCGTTGGACTGCTGCCATTCTTCAATGGTGAGTTCAGAATTTGCACGGTTTCCTTTCAAGGTATTGTTTAGTGGCATCTCAGCCGTCCTGAAGCGGGGCCCCTGCCTGGATCAGCCAAAGTGAGCTGTCTTAGGATTCCGGATTGTGCTTCCCAACCGCTTGATTTCCAGTCTGGAAATTGGACACTGCAAAAAGATGCGAGCGCAGCTGGAATGAATAGTGGTGTGTCCCTTGGTCCGTTCTTTCTCATTATGTTGCATGTGATCGTACCACAATGTCCACATATTCATTACCAACAACCATGTCAGGTGGTGCTTTTAAATGAGAAAGTCTAATTCTTCGGAAACCATTTCCAACTAAGACTTCCATTAGTAAAAGTGAGAATAACTCTTAAAAGTCAAAACAACTCTTGTGAAAACTAATGCTTGTAGACGGCATAAACTCGCTTCAAATGTTAATATTTACAAGTCTTTGCTACTTCTCACCACAGACTGCAAGCAACAGTCTATGTGATGTTTCTAAGGAAAAACTTACATCATACTTTCTAATATCCTGAAAATGAAGTCATTAACCCTGGCAGTGGTCACTGTGTTTGTGCATGTGTCTTTTTTTAAACATTTTTCAAGCTTTTGACAGCTAAAATGTTTTGTTCCTATTTATTGAATCTCTATTTGAACTTGCTTTCAGTTACAACATCCCCAACACTGCATGATGGCCTCTTAATGTCAAATTCTTGACTCAAGAGATATTTCTAACAGACAACTGTTATTTCTAGTGTTGAATGTGTTAAAAAAAATACCTCCAGCAGATCTTCTCATACCTTTTGGTATTGACTAGAATAACTGAAATAGTACAATATAAGTTTATAGAACGCAGGTACAATTTGCAAAAAGTGAAAAAGCAATGTGAAAAATACTTCTGAAAAATTGTGTAGATACATATTTTCCAGTTTGCCAGCTGTATTGCAGTATATGACTGCATTGTGCCTGTAAGATGAGTATTACCCTGGTTTTTGGGCAAAGCTTGTAATATTGTAAAGTGTGTTTTGATGAGTTCTCCAAATAAAACCATGAGCAAGAAAATAAACCAATGAATGAGGATATGCTAAAGTCGTGCAATGGGATATTTTTTTACTGTGTATGTATTGAGGGATATGACTATTAAAAAAGAGAAATAGTAATTGACGGCAATTTACATTTTTAAAATATGTTAACCCATATGGAACACCAGAACAGCCAAAATCAAAAATAAATAAATAACTACAAAAACGGCTCAAACAGATTATTATCCTATAAAAAATGGACCAAAATAGTAGAAATAGTCACTACGACATTAGATCTTGTTTCTTTGTTTGTTAGTTCTTTCTTTTTCGTTTATTTATTTTCTTTCTTTCAGTTTCTTTGTATATAATCCCTTCTTTTTTTCTAAATTTGATTTATCTATGCATCACATATCACTAATTTATTTATGGTGTTTTAACACTTACAAATGCATTTTTCTGTTGAATAAAATGTTTCTTTTTTGCAGTTTTGTATGTCATTAATTTCTACATATACTTTTACAATCCATATAATCTGGTGATGAATTATTCCATAACTACTGCAATAAGAATGCAATTACTGAAATTAAAATGAAATTTCTACGCCAGCGATGCCATTTCAAAACTGGTTTTGAGGTATTTGAACAACTATATAATTGAACAACTGGATATGTATACTTCACCATTTTGTAGACCTGTGTTTTTTGTGTTATTATTTATTAATTTTTTGGTTAATGTGCCATAGTGATTGTTTTATTGAGTTATTTGTATCCCTTATTTTTGATTATGGCAGTCCCGATGCTCCATAAAAGTGAAGCAAGGACCTGACAGAAAATCTTTGAAGCAATCCACCAAATCAGAAAAAGGGTGAATAATTAATTTGACCTATTTATCCAGCACAGATTTGCACCACCTGATTCCCGAAGACTCCAATGGAACAGGCGGTGGACACCTCGTCCGAACCGAACCACACCGAGGCGATTTTCGACGGCATCCCCAGGATGAAGACCTGCGCCAAGGAGCAGCAGAACTGCCCCAGGAAGGTGACGGCGAACAGATCGGACCGGACGCTGACCACTTTGATCCACGTCCCGACGCAGTTGACGGCAGTGCCCACCAGCGCGATCACCCGGAGCCCCTTTCTGTCCAGCAGCCAGGTCACCGGGAAGATCAACGGGATGTACGTCAGCATGTAGATCATCGACATCCAGTCTATGGTGAACGCTTCCACGTTGTAGAACTTCATGAAGATGTTTCCGATAATTCCGTACTGGATCCATTGATACGAGTTGCACAGCGAATAGGAGCTGAACAGAAACACGATAATCCAGCGGCGTTTGTACAGACGAGTCGGCTGCGTCTCCCCGTGGCCGTCCTCTGGGCTCTGGTCGCCGGGGAGCTTGCACGCGTCGCCCGCCTCGAGCTTCGCATGGTTCGCCAAGTCCCCCGGATTCAGTTTAGTGTCTTCCAGCGCGTGTTTCTCGCTCATGTTCAAGTCTTCTCAGAGGAATCAGTCATAGAGTACATAGAGGATCATGCAGTGTCTCGTCAATATAATAACAATAACTAAAGCTAAATAAAACGATCGAAATGCGTTACAAATGACTATTTTCAGGGAAAAATAAATAAATAAAACAACGAGTTCAAGTCAAAACGTTTCTGTTTGTTGCAAATGTATAACGCATGAGTAGTGTCGCTCAAAGTTTGCAGCGCGTTTCCTCCTCGAAAACAAGTTCAGTAGTCACACTGCTCCACTCAAACTATAAATAAGCTAAACATGAAAGATCAGCGGAATATTTCATGAATAGATATAGATTTAGAGGTCGATGTAACACGTGTTTGGACGCCTACTCGACCCTCCACCCGGACTCAAACTCGCCACTTTGAAATCTTAAAAGAAGTCGGTCAAAGACTGCCACCAGGGCGGAGCTTAATAATACCAAAAAGAACTTCATTGAGGCTGTTTGAACAGTTCAGTACAAGCAACATAACATGTAATGAGATACGCTTTAGTATCTCCGTGAACGAGCGAGATATCCTATCTACTTTATTACAAAAGAGTCAGTAATAAAAATGAAACCAATTAAAGCCAGTTTATTACATTTACTTCCTGCTTTAATACACTGCAGATAACAGGTCGTTTGATTTAGGCCACCAGGAGTGGAGCACAAGCAACAAGTGACAGTGGAGCTAAAGGGCCAGAATGAACCCTTATCCACACACACAGAGCAATCCACAAATGATGTATTTTATGCTTTATAAATAAGCTACTGTAATTCAATCTCACAATCTGTTGAACAGTGCCACCTAGAGGCGTCTGAGCAGAGAAATAAAACGTCTGTCACGTGTCCCTGTTATCAGCACCTGTGCAGACTTTACACACCCAGCTGTCCTAGCAAACAAAAGAATAACATGAACCTTGAAGGTTTACAGATGACGTTTCAGAAAAAGAAAAAGCATAAAATTTAATAAATACATCCACTGGGTCTTCTCACTAACCATCCCTTCATTTCCAGCCTTCTTTTTTACATTTACATTCTATTTGTCCACAATCAACACTGTCAAGGCTCCTGAGCATTTATACACACACATTCCCACACACACACAAAACCCTATTACAAACACGAAGAACACAAGACATGAGATGACAAAAGGTGCTCTATGAAATACTAAAAATAAACATTTACAAATGTGAGCACAATATTTTTTTCCTCTCTCTTTGTAAACATGGACTATTTGATAAACCTACTTACTAAGCCATTTAAATTCACATATGGATTCATAATCAGAAAGCAAAGAGACATGAAGAAGCAAAATAAATAGGTCTTAAATTCTACTGGTTACAGTTTGGGCTTGTTGTTTGATGGACAAGTTAGCCTGTCTTGCCTTAACTATGTTTTAACAATAAAAAAAGACACAAGTCTCCTGTCAGTTTGTGTCTGTTGAGGTCAGTCATCTGTTTTAGCCGCAGGCCCTCGGGCAGGTCAGCGCTGGTAGTGTGGTACGGCGATGTGCTGGCGGTGGTAGCTGCTCTGATGGGGAGGGTAGAGGAGGTCAGGGGTCTGCGGGGCCAGCCCGGTGCACAGGGGCTCGTGGCTACTCAGCACGGACGACAGGTAATTGGCCTCCTCTGTGAGCTGCTTCACCTCCTTCCTCAGGGCAGCATTCTCCTTCTCCAGGTTTTCGCTTTCCTGGAAACACACAGGGACAGGATATTAGATCTGAGCTCAAAATAATAGAAAGTGGTTCTATGCTGCTAAGCCAAGCTAGATAAATGAACAGCCAAACCAATCGTTTTTAGGTTACTTTACATGATCTTGTGCTTAAACGTCTTTTCAAACGTCTTGGCCAAAGCAAAAACTAAATGTCCTGTGACTCTATTAGTGAGGGTACAAGTATTGGCTGGTTACCACATCAAGGTTTTAAAAAGGTATGGTTTCAAAACCGCACTGCTCCAATATTCCGTTTCAAAGTCTTTTTAAGATGCCATAAAAAGTGTTAGAGTGACTGGAGTTGTGTCTGCTGGATGGAGCACCAGGAAGATCAACGGGATATACGTCCTCTGTTAAGGAAGAAATGAGATTTTAGGATTTTAGGATTTGCATACCCATTTATCACAATAACAGCAATGCGAAATGAACTCATAGCCCATGGTATAAGTATGTTGGTACAACATGGAAGCATAGGGACAAAATGGTAACGTGTATTTTTAAAATGGAGAGGAGAGGATTGGCTGAAGGAGCAGTGTGACCCAGAGCTCACATAAACATTGCTGTCGGTACTGGTACTTTTGAATTGATTTGGCTATGGTTACATTTTCTGTCTTGATTACGTTTTCTTTTCAACTTCACTCTGACTTTTTACATCAAAACTGAAAAAAACACAAGTGTTACTAAATGTATATGTTTTATTAATGTGTTTTCTCCCTCTTATTTCTACAGTTGTAACAGTTTTCTAAAAATGTAAAGAGTGAGGTTTTTTTAAGAGGAGCGGGCATAAAAAAGAAGAAAGCACAATACCTTTAAAATACTATTGGAATCTAGCACAGTGTCTTAAAAGCAATTTATTGTATCACAACATATTGCATTTTTTTTAGTTAAAATACAACCATGAGGGATTTCTTTGTGTGATCTTCAGAAAAAAATAACACCTTATGATGCAGTACTTCTTAAAAATTAGGTCATAATTTCATTTCTCCTTTTCTGAACATCTTTCATTTCAGAGTAGGGTTTTTCAGGAATGGTAAAGTACTCCTTTGATAAAGCTGGAAAATCTCTAACTTCCCCCAAAATTCCTGAACCATCATAACCACGAAATGTAAAGTTATATAAACGACACAACTCTTCCAAGAAAACCAATTATCACTGTTTGATACATCTTGGTTGCAGAATCCGTACATCCAACCCAAATTTCCATAATATATACGCAAAAAAAGTAATCTTGCACAAACGTTTAAGTTATTATTTAAATAATTGAGGATATTTTCTTCCTGCTAGTTACTGAATCTCCCTCGACACTCGGAGGAGTCCCCTAGGGAATGTCTTCATCACACAAAATCTTTTTTCTGGAAAAACCAAAGGCCTTTAACTGCTATAGGACATACTAACTTAATCTTGCTCAGCATGAGTTTGTTGACTTATTATCCTGTTAACAGGATAGTGTTTAAGCATTCTGCTAAAAACCACCACTATGCATGAAATATTTCAGGCCAGAACAACTCATCAGTTCCTTGTGTGTGGACTATCATGCAAATAATAGCTGGCATTTTCAACTAGCATGAGACATCAAATATACTTTAGCTTAAATATGAACAAGAATCTTCATTTTCTGACTATAAAACACATTATAACACAATTATTGTGAATGAAATAAAGCATATATCATATTCAGGATATAGACAGGTAAACATCTGAGCTACATAACAAAATGACAATATAACGCAAGTCACCTAATATAATGAAACCATATATAACAATTTACAGGCTCTAGCTGTTGTCTAAATATGTAGTTGTCAAAGTTTTGTACTTTACAAGCATTAATATTTTCCTAAAATTGTCTGCAACATTTATAAGCAAACTGTGATATAAGATAAAACAAAGTAACTCTTTTTACTAGGTCAAATTTCAAGAGTTTCTATTTTTAATTTTGTTTTATCCTATTAATTCATACTGTAACCACAGTTTTCATTTGGAAGTTATATGTACAAATTGTAAATATTTTGTTAGGTATGAGAGTATTATTCATTTCATTCAAACAATGTTTTTTTTTTTTAGCCAAACAAGTCAATAAAAAAAATTTAATCTTTACTTCTACACTGAAATTAAGACAAGAAATTAGGTAACTTTGGAGTCTTCTTTACAATGCTGTAAGATAGAGTATCAACTGTCTTGCAGAAGTCTGGAAAAACAAGAGAAACCACCTGCAAAGTCTCGCAGCAGCATCACATTGTGAGAAGTTGCTATTCAAAGGGTTTGAAAGCTTGACTTTCCAAAACAGCTTAGAAAGAGTTAATTGTACGTCACAATCAGAAACTATTTTTTTTTTCCCCCTTTTTTGTGTTTTTTTTTTCTTTACCGTTTTTGTGTGGGGATTGTGGAGCAAAAATCTTCCACTCAGGTACTATAAAGGTCATCTCACCATGACCAAAACCTTCAGGTCCTTACTGTCAGAGAAGCTCTGGGTAAACCCCATGTACTTGCGTCACTTAGCCAAATACAGCCCACTGCTATCAGGGCTTTACAAGAA
Organism: Girardinus metallicus; assembly: GCA_903067095.1. NCBI lineage: Eukaryota > Metazoa > Chordata > Actinopteri > Cyprinodontiformes > Poeciliidae > Girardinus > Girardinus metallicus. The sequence continues at coordinate 21,072 of CAEGAE010007122.1, forward strand.
GTGACAGCCCTTTTTTTCTCCCCTGCTGCCCACGACACACAACATTCAAACTCATTTACAGAGAAAAAAATACTACAGAAGAAACAGGAAATAAGAGACTGTGTCACAGCAAGGGAAAAATTCACCTTCCTGTTTATCTAGCGAGACGATGAAAGCAAAACCACAGAGCATGTTCTGTGGTCCCCTGGTGTTCTTTGTGAATGTGACAGGGTTTTAAAGAGATTGATAAAATGCAGCATGTTTCACTGGAAGTAGTGTCATGCATTCAGATCTGTTTCACAGAATCTACTACGGCCTACGATGTGGCTTTTCTGAAGGTCAAAAGCTCTTCAAATTATGAGATAAAGTTCACAGAAGTTGATATTCTGAAAACAGAGTGGCGGCATCAGAGCACACTCTGGTACAAATTGTCCATTTAAAAAAAAAATGAAAAAATGTCAAACAGAAGGAAATCAAATTTAGCTACTTTTGATGTTATGCAGACCTGCACCTGGAGATCCATGTAAGTCAACACAGATAACAACTATCACATAAAATTAGCTGACTGAACACACACTCCTGCCATTAAGCTCGGCAGGGCTGCAGTCTTTGGCGCTGGATTTTTGATTGCCCACACGTGTTAATTTATTCCTTAATTTTCTGCAAACACATAGAGAAGCGCCCAAGTGTGCAGCCCAACAGAAGCCATGACACATCACCACATGGTCAGGTAGCATTTTGAAAATATAGTACAAACCTATTCCCAGAGACATAAAGTTCTCTCCTAATGGGAATGTTGTAAGTTAAGATAAAGCTACCTGTTTTGGGCATTGATTAACATCCTGTAGTTAAATTTTTGTCTGTTAGAGCATGTTTTGCAAAATAAGATAATCCGCAGGGCTAAAGCTCATGTTTCTACTGCTGGGTGTGATGTTTGTGACAAAGTTTTAAGATTCCTCACCAGGTGAAGGCTGTCAGCTTTCTGAGTTTGCCTCATCCGGCTCTTCTGTGCAGCAATCCGGTTCTTCTCTCTCCTCATCACTTTCTTCACGTCATCCGAGGAGCTCTGGCAAAAACACAACCACTTTTCAGTCGATGCAACGCATACAAGGACAATACCACCCAAAACTTTCTATCCGTCACTGGTGGCTACAAATTGGGGTGTTATGTATGCTAACGGCAGTTTGACAGGAGATTGGGTTTGCATAGAGCCCAATATGAAGGGTAGGGTCAGGGAGTGGCTGAGTCTTCAGTTAGGTGTAACGCACACCCTGTTTCATGTCCCTAACGCTCTTGGTATCACAATAACTAATCCATCTCTAAATGCTGATTCAGTTGTACATCAAAGAGATAGCAACTCTCTCTTTGTTTGTCTGGTAATGTAGCCTGAAAGCCACTAGACGCTCCCATATGAATTGCCATAATCACCAAAGGCTTGCACACGTGAAGGCAGAAGAATGATAGTCATATAAATGCTTCTTCCTGGCAGCTTTTTGATCATTCACAGTTTCGAGAATTGCAAAAAAAACAAAAAAGAAGAAGAAGAAAAGGAAAACAAAAAACAAGGATTCCCACAGCTTGGGCAAGTGATGAATTGTGCAATTCAAAAAAGCCTACACTTGATGCGAGTCATGCCTCCAGCTCATGTGTGCAAGTGAAACACCCTGACAAGCTGTGAATAAAAGAGCTACCAAATACAGGAGCCTCTATGGCCACAAAGTGTGCATGAAACACAGAGAGCGATCTAAGAGACGGATGTTTGATTTATATGTGTACTCTTTCAGCAAAACTATTTGGAGATTATTTGAAAAGGTAAACAAAAGATTTAAGAAAATGACACACTTACCGGTCTGCTTCCAGGTGATGGGGACTTGTAGCTTGCGTCGTTGCTGTCAGAGCCCTGAGCCATAGCCAACCACAGCGACTGAAAACCGGTGTGTCTGTCCACTTCTGCTTTGGGTTTCTGAAAAAGTGTGTATGTGTGTGTCTCAGTAAAGGAAAGTCTTTGTAGAGCTAGTTTTGAGCAGAACTTGGCTTACCGCTTAATGAGCAATGAGTCTTTTTCTTCCCTCTTTTCTTTCCCTCTCTGACACTCCTCCTCTTTCACCTTCTTTCTCGTTCTCTCTCTCTCTTTCGCTCTCTCTCTCTCTCTCTCGCTCTCTGTCTCTCTCTCTCACTCACTCTCTCTGTCTTACACACACATATACACACACTGTGAGAGTTGTATACCTAATTATCTATATCTGATGTGGCTTCTGGTAAGAATCTGGGTAAGTTGCATTAGACTGGAAGTCACATGTCTGATGGAAAGTTTGAACTCAAACTAATTGTGTAAATTCTTGAGAAATAACTTATCACATTCATTTTAACTCATCAACACCTTCAAGATGTTGAAGGTGTTAAAAACAATCAGCTTTCTACAGGAGACAATTTTTATTTATTTTTTTTTTTGTGCAGTTTGTACTTACCTACAAACTTTAGTGTTTGTAGGTAAGTATCAAATAGACATCACGGGTATATCTTCTTCCCCTTTTTTTGGCCATCGCATATGATGCTGCGTTTCGACTCAGTCCTCTAGGGACCCCACATCCCAAACCTCTGGCATGGGTGACTGGGCTTCGAATATCGACGTGTCTAATGGTGATTTCCACATTCTGCGCCACGCTGTCTCGCTTTGCGACACACCAGCTGCAAATAAGTGAGGGCGACATCGAGGCCTCACTGCATTGAGAAATGCTAAAGGGGCTCCCCAAAAACCCACTCAGAATTCCCTTGTAGCCTTTCACTGTAAATGATGCTGCAAGTGTGGGGATTGTCTGAGAAAAATTTTAATTTGGTGGAGGTTTACAGCCGCTGTGGGGGTAAAATATACTGGAAATGTATACAATTTTGCCCCTAAATCCAAGCATTCTTTCATGTGGCTTTATTCTGAAAAATTATCGATCTCCCCCTACAGATTTATTTTGGTTTTCTTTTTTGTCATACCTAAATACTTAAGATTATCAAACAAATTTTGATATTAGATACAGACAACTTGAGTCCATAAGGAAAAATAATTTTATTAAAGGCTATCAAAAACACTGGGTCTGCACAAACAAAGTATTTGCCCCTGAAACCTAATGGCAGGTTTTGCAGCCCTTGCCAACACATTAAAGCATTTGTGATAACTGGCAATGAGTCATTGCTGTGGAGAAGCTTTGGCCCACTCTTCTTTGCAGAATCGTCACAATTCAGCCACACTGGAGGGTTTTTGAGCATCAAGGTCACTCCACGGCATCTCAATCAGATTCAAATTTAGTCTTTGATTAGGCCACTCTAAAAGTTTTACTTTGGTTTATAGGAACTAAGCAGAGGTGGACCTGGTGTGCCTGTAATTATTGTCCCCGTTGCAAAACTCAAGTATGTTTAAGCTTAAGGTTATGAATGGATATTCTCTGCTGGGATTTCCCAGTATCGTTTATTGTCCAAGGTTTGTTGTTCTGTCAACTACAGCTCTCCCAGACCATCACTCTACCATCATCATGTTTGACTGAAGGCAGTATTTGCCTTTTTCACAACAGATGTAACAGGATGCACATTCTCCAAAAATCTCCACTGTCATCTTGTCAGACCACCAGAAGTTTTACCAAATGTCAAAGGTCTCATGAGTATCTCCTTTTGGGAAATGTGACATATATTTTTGAGGGGGTCAGCAGCCATTTATGCCTTAGAGCCATCACATGGAGGCATTTATTTTTCTTATTGTTCCTTTCTGATTGTTCAAACATGAACACTGAACTTAAATGAGGCAAAGGAAGCCTGATGAGTTTTAAAGCATTCTAGGAGCAATTTTCATAAGCCAGCTGCTTTTGTGAAATTTTTTCTCAATGTGGTTTGTTGGAGGCTAAAAGCTTATTAATTGGTTTTAGAACAGTTTTCGGTATAATATCTGTTAATGTCTTGTTTCTGATCCTTTCTTGAACTCATTTAGACATGGGAGTGATGTGCTACTTTTATCCTACTTTATTTTGTCAGAGACGTTCCTTTGTTAATTTTTCTGATCAGGAAATAATTTTTCCTGAAATTGTTATTTGAAAACTGCAGTTTTGTTTTCACTCAGGTAACTTTTGATGTTCTTTATTGATTATCTGAACCATTTCAGTAGTACAAAAAAGAAGAACACAAAACATAATATATCTGTTCTTTTTTTACTGCACTGTGAAACATAGAGTTAGACTAATTAAAAGCCGCAGTTGCCCTTTTACTTGTTATAGGCCCTTTCTTGTTTGGCCCCCGTCACGAGAAAGCATTTGGCGGTGCAAGAACAAGATTTTCTTGTGAGAAAAAAAAAAGAATCAGGACTAAAACAGCTTTGCTTGGCAGAACAGTCCTCCCACACAAAAACATGTTCCACCATCGCAGGAATTTTGAAGAGCTTGGGCAAGGGCAGACATTTCTAATACTTGGCATTTAAGGCTGTCCAACAGAGTTGAGAGTGTAAGAAAAGAAAAGAAAGGAGAATAGCTGATTTGTCCAGTTTTGTGGTAACCAGGAGAGAAGCACAACATGGTTCAATACTAACCAACATGTGTTTGCTTCTAGAATGTTCTGAGAAACCTACTTACTGAAGAACTTTGTATGCACACACTCTTGTAATATGATGTGTGTGTAATCATCCTCATTCTTCTAATACACAAACTTCAGCAATAAACTGCTCTCTCAAGTAGATCTTTCTGGAAAACACTTGCTAAGGATGCATTTTAAGCACCCTGATAAGTGGTCAGTGTTTCTTGGAAGTAGCTGAGGGGAGGTTTCCTTTAAGCTTCTGATTTGGGAAAATGATCATTGAAACAATTCTGAGCATAAAAATTTCAACTCTGCTGTTATCATGTATGAAGTATTTACTCATACACAAATGACATTTATGACTCGTCGTGTCCAATGTGTGAAGTCCAGACAGTGACAGTGTCTATTGCTTCTGTTTTTGCTTTCACAAGCTCGGTGTGCAGTAAAAGAGTAATGTCAAGGTGTAATATTGGATAATTAGAGTGCCTTCAAAACTACTTTTACATCATGAAGTTTTATACGGTTTGATCATGTTGTAAAAACAGGGTTTTGCGAATTTTAATGAGTTGCTATGTAAAAAGTCAATATGAAAGGTTACTAGTAAACAGGCTCCATCTGTAATCCAATCTTAGTATGTGTTTACTTGTGTTGTGGAAAAATTCAGAAGTTTGTTAGAGAACATTAGTGAACAAATGAAGATTAAAAAACACAGGAGGTCAGGGATTAAATTGCAAAGACAATTAAAATAAGTTTAGTTAACAAAACCTCATAGAGTCATATTGTATCATCTTAAAATGGAAAGGGTATGGCACAGCAAAACCTACCATCCCATGACAAGGCCAGGAGAGGATTGATCAGCGTAGCAGTCAACAGGCTATAATAGCTTTGAAGAAACTGAACACAGCCAAACCACACAGTTGTTCTGTTAGCCGAACTGCTAACAGGACAACTATTAGTCATGCACTGCACAAATCTGACCTTTATGGAATGGTGGTAGCACCGTGCTGAGAAAATATATTAATGCTGCAGGGATACAGAGAAACTGAATTAATTGATAAATTATATTATTCTGATTTAATTGATATGAAGATATATTAATGTCTCAGTATAACCCAGTAGGATCAAAAAAAAAAAAAACAATATGGACATATTAATGCCACAATACAAATTTTCATTTTATGAAGACGATTATAAAACTGTCTTTATAAAGACGAATGAAAGGTCATTTGAAACTGAACAGAGTTTTAGTTTCTCCAGCTTGATGTAGTGTATGGTATAGTCCAGAAGGAGGCGGTGTTGGACAAGAATCCCAGCTGCTTTATGAAGGATTTTCATGAAACAAGAAGAAAAAATGAGTGTTGAAGCAGCTTTAAGAAACACAAATGCAAATAAGGGTTTGACAGTAGTTTATTAACGAGTATAAAAAGACTGGGTCTCACTGTGTTGCTCAGGCTGAATTGCAGCATCTATTCACAGGGGCGATCCCACTACTGAGCAGTACGGGGGATTTGACCTGCTCCGTT
>CAEGAE010007129.1:0-17977 GCA_903067095.1 Girardinus metallicus
TTTGTATGAAAATAAATATTTTAAAAATGTCAACATTATCTTAAATCATTTGTGTCTTCACAACTTTAAATCAATATTGAATCGAATTGAATCGCAACAGCAATAATCGAAATCGAATCGAATCGTGAGGTTCCTAACAATACCCAGCCCTAGTGTTGTGTCGAAAACGGGACATATTCTAGGGGCTACTTCATGCTAATGCTAGCGGACTCTGTGTTGAACTAGCTGAGAAATAGCTGAAAGACTACTGAATGCTCTTTGAACTTACTGTATTTTGAATTTTTCTTAACAATGGTCACACAAAAGACATTATTTTGGTCTCTTATTTGTAAAATTGAGATTTATTTGTGGGTTTTTGCAAAAACCAGATGAACCACATTGTTATGGCATTCAGTGGCTGCTTATGTGAAGCTAGTAAAGAGACACAGCATTAAAGGACAATTGCACCTTTTTAAGTTTTGTAGAGTTTTTGTGTAAGAGATAAAATGCTGTTGTTTTGTTAAAACAATGGATACAGTTGAAAGTTAAAATGCTTAAATATTAAAGTGTATTTTATTCGGGCAGAATAAAAGCTGTAAATGTTATTAAAATAATTACAAGCAGAATTATTGTTTGGTTTAAAGGGTTATTATAGCCATTAGTGATGTACTCAATTTAAGAGCTAGCTATTACAGTTACTCAGTGATACCTGAAGTGTTGCATAAGAAGCATTGAATATGGAGTATGGTCATTGTACACACGAAGAATAAATCTTCCAGTTGATGTAAATGAAACTCAACGTGTGTGTCATGTTTTCTACATCACAGTATCACACGTTGAGGGAAGATCATCCTACACATTACCCTTAGCCAATCCAAGGTTGCAGAGTAACACCACACATGGACTGCTGCAGCCTCCAGGACCCAAGGCTACCTGCCCCCTGTTGATCCTGGGGTTGAGTGCTGAGAGGTTATTACTCTTTTCCCCATTTTTAACAACTTCGCAATTCCAGGTGACAAACTGGCACACGCACACTGGCACTCACAGTCTTATACCAATAATCCAAAAGGTTGAAGAACATGCAAACAGAGGTTCATATTTATTAATGCAACTGGTCTTCTTAGATGTCAGATGCAACCTTCTATATTTAAGTAAATCAAGCAACTAGGATGTCAACCTTTCTTTTTTTTTTTTTTTTGCAGAACAAAGCTGCCCTGGAGCATGTGGCATGGATAAAATGTCACATCAAACCTTGTGTTAGCTATGAATAATTGTAAATAAAAAAAAATACAATCAATGGAAGGAAACACTGCACAACCATTGGTGGTCGTGCAGTGTTTCCTTCCATTGATTGTATTGATTGATTGTATTTTTTTTTAGTGCAAGTTGAAAGAAAGAAGGATAGAAACTGCCGTTCATATTCTCAGCTAGTTTTTACAGATCTGCATTTGTTGTAAAACTTGACCAGACTAAATGTTGGCAAAATTCTGTATTCAATTTTCTAGAACAATTCTCAGTTCATAATTTGGTCAATACCTCAATCAATCAATCAATCAATCATTGTAAAGCACGTTGCATAAAATCAAATGTTACACAAAGTACTCAAAAGAGGTTAAATATGTATACAGATGAGAAGTAAACACAATAAAAGGAAAAAAAAAAACAGAAAAAGAAATTATACAGAATACAGAGCGGAAAAAAAAAACCTAAACATGTAGTTTAGTGAGGAAACAGGAAATAAGTATAAGAATTTATAAACACAAAGTTTAAAAAACCTAAAACATACATATAAAATATAACAGTACAAAGTGAAAAATATATGCAATAAAAATAAAATGAATTAAATAGAAATAAATAAGATTTGGAGACACTAAAATTAATAGACCTTTTTCTAATCACAAAACTTAATTTGATTTTAAAGCATAACTCATAGTGTGTGCTACTCTAGTGAAGGAGAACATTCATTAGGATCTTAAAGACAACTTAAAAATAGCCAAACTACTTGTAGTTCACAGAGGTGCAATTAGATAAGTTTCACCTTCATACCACAAACTTCGAAAAAGAAGTGTATAACAAACCGTTAACAAACTTGACTAAACTTTAACAAACAAACAAAAGAAAACATTTATTGCTTGGTGAATATAAAGTCCTCTCATTAATCATGTAGAGAGCTAACATAACACTTGACCTGCTATGACTAAGCCATTGTGTGAGCTTTTCTTAGTAATAACTCTGTGCTCGCAAGACTGACCTCTACTGGACGTAATGGGATCTACATGGACATTAAATGCATTGAATTTGTTCAGCATCAGCCCACATATTCTACTTCTACAGTAATTTAAAATATATTTGTCTGACATATGTACTTTTGGAGTATTGATTCAACATATTTTGTGCAACTATTACTTTCTATTTTGAAACTCAAACACATTTTTACCATTACAAGTATTATTTTGGTTCATTTCTTTTTACTCTTATCATTGCCAATATATAAATATTTTTATTGAACATAGTATGCAAACAGTACAGAAAAATAGCTTGACACTTTCAAAAAGTCTATCTGAAACGGAATCCATAATACAATTTCCTTTCAGGATTTTTCAAACTGATATCAGTTTATTGTGACATCTCTCAAATGCCAAAGAAGGTTTGACAAATTACGTACCTTTAAGCAGGCACAAAGTGTGCCACCCTCTCCATCGTGGTTATATTTATGAAGGATTAGAGGAAGGAACATCAGATCTATCCGTCTCACGAATCTTACCTTTAGCATTGTTGATCATTTGTCATCCTATTGATTTCTCAGTCATTCTGTCAAACTAGAGTTGGGAGCTTGGACTTTCCACTTGGACTTACACCATTCCTTATTTTATTACTCACTGGCTGGAGGGACTGTAAATGTAGCTTGACCAATGTATTTTGTAATGTGAAACAAAGCTGTCACATGTGAGACAGCACATACACTGAGCAGAGGCAATATTTTAAAGCATCTTGAAGAAGTGCTACTTGGAAAGAAGTGGGGAAATATGTTTTATTTATTTTTTTGCATGTATTCTAGCAACATATTTGCTAAAATTAATTTGTACAAAGACATTGAAATTGCACTCAATTTCAATGTTAAAATTTCGCTCCATAAATCTAACATTACGAACCCACAACATTAACCAAAGTGTCAGAACAGTACCAGATCTTCAGGAGACAGAATAATTTAAAGTTACTTCATGGCTGTGTCTCAAACACCTGCATTGTTGGGTACAGTGTCCATCATCTTCCTTTTCACAGTACTCCAGATTCTTTTTAGGGTTTGGGTCAGGTGAGTTCCCTGGCAGGTCAGGAACAGCCATGTGGCAGTCATTAAACCAGGTATTGGTAGTTTTGGCAATCTTAGCAGATGCCAAGTCTTACTGGAAATTTAAAACATCTCCACAAGTATTATACCTCAGCATAAAGTCGAGCTTGTTCCCATTTTGGCTTGGATTCTACCAAGGCTTTCTCTTGTCACCAATCCTGCTTGTAGTGTTCATGGAAAAAACGTCCAGGCATAGTTGTAGGAAGGAGAATGTCTGGACTTTAGGGTCCCTTCTTTGCTTTTAGCAGATCATGTGGTTCTGTTGGCTTCTTTAGACCATAACCTACAGTGTGACCTGCAGTGTTTTGTAGATCAGAATGAAATTCAGATCCTATATGTTTAAGTCCATGGTTTTCAAAACTGAACCTGCTTCCTCTGTGTTGGGGATTGGTCTCAGTCTTCAATTATCTAGGTTTTCTGCCACATATTTGTGGTTCCGCTCACACACTTTAGCCTCTCAAATAATTATCATAGTTTCTTTCTTTGTTTGCAAAAGTATAATTTCTCCTTACCGAGTTCTAAAAAGTAAAAGTCTATTAAAAATGTTAAAGTTCTGTATCATCAGATTTTAATGGTAGTGTCACATATGTGCAGTGTAGTTACGGACACATATTTATGAATCCACAGCTACTCGTATATTTACATTACACTGCATCCAGTAGTTATGCTGACAGGTCATTATTCATCATTCTATTGGGATTGGTTTTAGTTGCTGTAATAGTTTCTGTTTTGCTCTGCGGGCAAGACATCACGTATAGCAGGTTCACAGTTATTAATCATAGGCGATCACACCCCACAGACTTTCTTTCACTCTGATTCTAAAGGCCTTTATCAAAGATTGTGACTAAAGCTCATATGACTTTGGGATTAGACATATTTCCAGAGGGATATCAAGTAGTTTTGAAAACACAGCTATATATAACAACAACAGATGGTTAAACTGTGCTGCATTGTTTTTGTTTCCTATACTGCAGTCAAGGCCTTTGCAATTGTTTTGGCTCGAGATTACTCACTTAAATCAAGAAATACATTCATATATAAATCTGATGCCTTATTATGTAATATTGTTTTACATTGAAACATCCTAAAACCCAGTCAATACATTTGTTTTTGTTTTTTTTTCACAGGGATCGTTATTTTTCAATGAAAAATATTGACAAAGAAAATTCAGAACACTTCATTATGGTAAATTACCTTTACTTATATTGCCCTTTATCTAGGCCAGAGGACCCCAAAGGGCTACACGTGCAATCAGTCATTCCTCCATTCACACACACACACACACACACACCCCCACACACGCCCACCCACGCATTCACATGTTGCTGATGGCAAGCTATGTTGTAGCCTCACCTGCCCTGGGGCAGACTGAGAGAAGTGAGGTAGCCTTACCATTAGCACTATTGGGGCCTCGGACCATCATCAGAGCCAAAATGTCACAGAAGGAGTTGATAATATCTGTACCAAATTTTACAATTTAACACATTTTTACTCACTTCCAAAATAATCAAGTAAAACTTATTTTAACTTTCAATTGTTTCTTATGTTCCAGATAGATAGATCACATTATATGTCTAACTGCATGATATGATGCCTTTACACTCACACTGCACCATTCAGTTTCTTCTAATTCCTCTCTTGATCTTACAGTTGCTACTGAAATTATTCAGGTTCAACTGCATATAAAGCTATTTGACAAAATTCAAAATTATTCAGTTGGCTACAAGTGAATGACATCAAACAGTAAAACACAACTACCATAATATTAGAAGTTTTTTTTATACAAAAGTTACAATGTATATATTATAGATTCATTTTCAAAATTTCTACTAATGTCTCCAATTAACCAAATAGAATTTTTCATTTAATCACAATTTTGGGAGGAAAAAAAGACCATGATAAATCATTAGAAAAAGTTTTCAACAAGCAATGTAACATTTATTTCATACAATTCAACTACAAAAACTAACAAATCTGTGACACAGAACATATAAAAAATTAAGAAGGCAACAAAATACCCGGGGACATATGTGTGCACATCATTAAATGAATACACTTTTGTTTCAGTTACAATAATCAGTTTACTTACACTTCTTGGTTTGTCAGTGTTTGCCAAATTTTTGAACTCTAATTAACCAGGTAAAGGTACACCCTGGAGAGGATGCCAGTCTATCACACGGCAACACAGAGAAACAGGGACAAATAACCATGCACACACACACTCAAACATAAGGACAAGCTGGAGAGATATATTAAACTAACAACAGTGTTTTAGGAGTGTAGGAGTCAATCGTTTGAATTTCTCTTTTACTTTCAGAATTTGTAAGTAACTCCAAACATAGCTGGGGAAACACTTGTGCCCAATCCCATATATGTGATGCATTGGACTTTTCCAATATCTTGTTAGATACCTTGGTGCAGTGAGATAATGTGGATCCTTTGTAACCATTTTTTCCAACTGTGGCTTTAAAAAATGAGTCAAACAAGCAAATGCCACAAAAATCCAACTTGGAGAGCTGAGCTTACAAATAATTTTTTTTTTCATTCTCTATACCTTCAAGCAGATTACAGCATTTTGTATACAATATAACCCTTTAAGATTTTCATTTTTTTATTTTTCATTTTTATTATATCACAAAAACCTGTCACTTTACAGTCGGTGTGTTAACTTGCCGCATCTGTGTGTTTGTAGGAATAAAACCATGAATGTACAAGTGTGCAGACAGGGCAGCTGGTAAACAAATGTCACCACGTGGCAACAGCCAATCACATATCGCTTTTTGCCGCATCAAGATCTCCAATTACAGAAGCACGCTCTGCCAAAAGACTCCCTTTTCTTCCTTCCAGCCGATGGGATCATTGGGTTGTATCCTGTGACAACACCCTCACTCCCCAACCCCATCCCTCCCACACACACACGCCTACACACCCGCAAGACAGACACACACAAATGCCTCTCACCACGGCTCTCTTCTCATGGTGCACCTGCCTCCCTGCTCTCCAGGCCAGCTCAACTCCTATCAAAGGAGCTGAGCTCTTTTCTTCCCAAAAGCTAATCCAACACCTGTCCCCGGGCTTTATAGTGGGAATAGAGAGCTGTACAGAGTGTGGGTGCGAATGCATTGGCTCAGTGTGAATATGAGAGACTGGAAAACTGAGTGTGTTTTTGAGAGACGTGGGCCGTTTGTGTCTTTGAGAGACCAGGAACAAAAAGAAATAGTCTGTGCATGAATCTTTTGTGTGAAGATTTGAGAGCAGACATATGGGGACTACACGGCAAACTAAATTTTTTCTCAGTAATGGAGTATCAAAAGACATTTGGCGAATAGCTGGTGCTTTATCTTTTGGAATCAGATTAGAAGTAACGCAAAGACCAAGTGAGCACTTCTTTTTTGTGATTATTACCTGCTGCAACTGTAGACCACAGTCTTTTGAATGCAAAAAAATAAAATAAAATTAGCTAAACAGAGAACATTTTTGCAAGCATTTATTGTTGTACATAATGTAAAATGAAGCAGGTTTTAAACGTTGCATCCTATTCTGTGATCCAAAGTAAAGGGGCTTTGTTTTTCACATGGTTCACTTACTGTTCGATTTCTGTTTCATCTTGGGTGGGAGCCTCTTTGAGTCACAATACTTCTTATGTCATGTGGAAACTCAGCTGTAATGAGTCCCAACCCATAACTCTGACAAACATGATAGTATAGCATATAAAACATGACCGATATTATGGTTCTTGTTGTTCTGTTTTTTTTTTTTTTTAAGTGCAATATTTTGCCATCTATTATGGGCTTTAATTTAACAGGACAACTCACATCAGGACTTCAGAAGATTTGCCTCAAGCAGCAGGGTTCTCTCAAATTGGAAATTGGAGGTGGAATAAATCTCAGATTGCCTCTCCCTTCAGAGCTCCAAAAAAAGGCCTGCAGGGGAGATATTAGAGGAAAGGCTGGAGATGGGAGTTGCAGAGATGGGAGGCATGAGGATGGAGAAAGACTGGAAAAAAAACAGAACTGGATACAAATCCACCATATGGGAAAAGCTAAAAAAAAAAAAATAGAGGACGATGTAATATTAATGGACAGAAATACAATCAGATCAGCAATTTAGGTTTGAAATAAATAAATAAATAGTCCTCTTACCACCAAATTGGAATGCATCAGTGTAAAAACATGTGCAAACTAGAATGAAGAATGACATTGATCTTGGTGCAAGAGTCATATGTTCACAGGATATTTTATTGGTGTATTTTGGTACAAAGGTTTAGCTTGTAAAAGATGTAATGGATGGAATTGTTGCATGTCCAGGCCTCCTTGATTTTTCTATAAATGGCAAAAAGGAAAAAGAAAACCAAGTATTGCAGGTAATCAGAGGTAGTGCGAACAGTATTGATAACTTTTGTTTTGCCTTCATGAAACATATAATGTACTTTAAAAGTAGGGCAGATTGAGGTATAAGCTCAGTCAGGGCCTTCTCCTGGCCACAAAACACATGTCAACTAAAGGTCCCTCACATACTAGGAATAATCTTTGCTTGAAAGTAATGTTAAACAATTTGCTTTGCACAGTTTTGGTTTCTCATGTTTAGGTCTGATAACTCTTATCAAATATGAAAACTCACAACCCCAATTGCTTTTAGGCAACATGTTATTTATTGTCTGATATATAAAAACATTTCATCACCACAACACTGTAGACTATTAGTAGAATATCAAAAACTACTCTAAATTTTCATGCATCAAAATAGGTACTAAAGATCCCCTTGATAAAGACGGACTGACACAAAACATTTCTTGCCTGTTTAGTATAGCTCCTGAACGTCCAATACTAAAGCAGCAACTCCATTAATTAGTTTGCGTTGATAATGAAGCAGACAGCTCCATACAGTAACACAGACCCTCTCTCTGAAACTTGACTGAAGAAAGTACTCCATCTAAAAACTGAGCAGGTGGTGTTACTCAACCACATTTACTAATGAGCAAAGAAAGACTTTTTTGATTAGACTTCATAGACATTTTTTATTTTCTGCCTGTAGCCATCAGACTATTGAACACCCAACTCTAAATGTCTTCATGTTTCAGCTTACCATGGACTCACTCACAGATTTATAAATTCATATGTACATTTCCATGAACACACTTGTTCTTATTTCAGTTTATTTATTTAATTTATGTTTTATTCATGTCATGTTTAAATTACTTGTAATTTCACACTCGTGTTAGTAATTTCTTATGACTATTGTTATATTTGTATGTGCTAATATTTAAAACTTTGCTTGGAAGTAGTTTGGCGACAAATAAGCAATATTCCCTTCGGGCTCAATAAAGCATTTTCTGATTCTGAAAAATCATATTTTATAGTAAAAGTTACCAACTGCCTGCTTTTGTTTTGTCACAGACTCTTTAAGGTACATTAATAACATCTTTTAAAAATCTGTGATTAATTTGCGATTAATCGCAAGTTAGCTAATAGCTATGGACACGTGAATGGCTATAAAAAAGTTTTGTGTCGATTGACGTCTCAAAACTTCACTTGATCTTGTTTTACGGTCTTAGTTTAAATAATTGAAATAACAAAAAATCATCAACTCAATGATTAACTTTGTTTCCCCCCCTTTTTTACAATACTTACACCTACTTAAATCAGACAAAGAGGAAACCCCCTCGTTCCATTTCCTGCAGTCATGTTTCTTTGAGTGACTTGGAAAGAAATTTATATTCACTCTTTGGTCACAGTGAGATTATAACTGTGTCATTTTGTTTTGGTATACAATAGCTATGGGAAGCGTGATGAAAAACGACAACTGAGTATCTTCTCACACTCATTCACAAGTTCTTCTACACCTCCCACTACCACACACACCTCTACACCCACCCACATACACACACACTTACTCTAGGCAAGCTGTTAAAATCATATCAGCAGTCGCTCACTGGATTAGCATATCTGGGTGAGATAAAGAAGCAGACGATGGTTACTTAACTTTGACTTAGTGTTCCCCATCTGTCTCTTTCTATCACTTGCTCCTGCTGTCTGACTTCCTTTGTCATTCTTTTTCCTCCATGTATCGGAATAGCTTTTTATTCTTGCCCTTGCTGAGTCCGTTTCATTGCATGAATATCTGTTAATGTTTGTCTTTCCCTCTCTGCCTTTCTGTGCTTTTGTGTTTATCGCCACTGTATTTTTTGGCAGACAATGATCTCAGTAAAAGCATATTTGATCAAAAATAAATTTCTTATCTTAGTATGCTTACCATGAGGCTTGTGGATAATCTGTTTGGGCTTTATGACGTCCTGCCTGGCAGTGGACATCACTGACATTGAAAAGCAAGGACATATACCAGAAAGTAAATGCAAAATATCCACTTCCAAACATACACACACACACACACGCACGCCCACAGACCAAAGTTACACACCTTGAAACTATATATGCAACAGACACAACTCATTTACAGACAAGTGGAACATAAAGTCTCAATTCCATTCTCTAGAAATGTCATGGCTATGAACACGAGATAGAAAACCATGACATTTTATTTCCCTGTTTAAAAAAAAAATGTTGGCCTATCCAGAGAGAAAACACATTGGTGTGTTTTTAAGTCTGTTCTTAAGCTATTAATTTCTGATTACATATTAGGACTGCAAATTAGTTATTTTAGTCATTGAGTATTTTAGGAATATTTCTGTTAATTATTCAGTTAATTAAATAAAAAAAAAAGACATTCTGCATGTTTTTCATTTAAAGGCTGAAGCCTTTATATACAATATTATAAATGAAATAAAGAATTTAAATACAATTTCTGTCCATTTTTAAATAAGAAAATCAAAATTAATCTGATTCATTTTGGAGTTACCAATTGATAATTGGATTGGAAAAGAGGCTCAATAGGAGATTTTTTCACTTACTTGAATCAGGTGAAGCCAAACCTATGCCACTTAAGGAGTTCTGGATAAAATATATTTATAGGCAATTCAAGTTTTTTTTTTTAACTCAAGTGCAAAATGTGCTCAATTTCTGTGCAGATTTGACTTAGTTATTGCTTTGAGGTTGTTTTTTTTTTCCTGTGAATGACTGTGTCTATATGCTATGGTTCAGGATTAATCAATTACTAAATTAGTATTTCAGTTAGTGATCACGATTAATCTGATTAATTGCTTCAGTCCATGAAGCACAGTTTTTATTATAGTATTTGTTGACTAATGTTCTCTTACATATTTTTGAGGTCTTTATAGATTAAATTTACACATCAATTTATACTGGTGTTAAATTATATACAGGTGGATTGTTTATGTGACTTTTGAAGGCAACCAATTGCATTGTTTGACAAGGATTGAATGGAAATGCAAGCCACTCTTCAGATTTTTTAAAATGTTTTTGGTAATAAAATAAAATAAAATAACATAAACTATGTATAATTTTCTGTCACTTCACCATTTAGCACATCTTTGTCACTCATGACTCCATAAGGCGTTTGTATTTTAAAGTCTTTGTCTGTGTAGACTTAACCTTCTCTGATTGCTTGATTTTGTTCAGTATTCCAGCTGGACACCAATTGCCAATGATAATGAAATCAGTCCACATTACATTCCTCAATTTAATCTCTTGCACAATCTGAGTAACACTGATCCATGGACATGAATGTTCCATTTGAATAAATTGTGGTTCACAATGTCACAGAGATAGATAATCATAAGATTGACCCAGGAGTAATGGTTAAGAAGCCAAATGCACTGAAACATATAAATCTCCACTTTGGAGGAAGTTAATGTTTTCATTTGTCAGAGCCTAATGGTGCCATTAGTGCACTCATTGGCATTTGCTGTCCCACAGAATAAATTCATGCATATGGCTGCTCATCCCAAGATGTGAAACATGTGTACTAACGCAAGTGTACATAGGTGCCATGCAGATAGCAATGCACTTGACCGTGCTCTTCTGTCACATTGATAATTTTTTAAGTCCACCATCACCTGTCAGTGTAATTGAGATCTGTTTGTAGCTGACCACCTAGTCTGTTATATAATAGGGCTCCAGAGTATAACCGTACAACTGTTGCTATGGATGCCACTTGTTTACAGTAATCCAAACAGATGGCTGTTTATTAAAATGGCTTATAGGCATGTTTCATACTAAAGCAAAAGATCATTTTCTGGCACACAAGTGACAGCAGATTTACAATGATACAACATATTTATATGAAGGTAAGTAACTGAA
The DNA here is from genome assembly GCA_903067095.1 of Girardinus metallicus. NCBI lineage: Eukaryota > Metazoa > Chordata > Actinopteri > Cyprinodontiformes > Poeciliidae > Girardinus > Girardinus metallicus. The sequence goes on from CAEGAE010007129.1 coordinate 11,545, forward strand.
ATATGCACCACAGACAAAATGATAGTAAAAAGTGTGGACGTTTCTATGTGCATACACAATTCATGCATACAGGAAACTGGTTGTGAATAAAAGTTTAGATGAATATGTACACATTAACATTTTCATACAGTGGCATGCTTTGCTGTAAAAGTAAAATATATTATACAAATACATTCAGGAGATAGTAGTTAGGGGAAATCAGCGAGAATGAATCTTCATTAGTAATTTAATTCTCATGCAAGTTTACCAAAAAGATAAAGAAAAGAAAATATTAAGGGCAAATACTATGAGATGATTTCAGAGATAAGTGCAGTCATTACACAACAAATTAAACATGCATTTTACCTATCTCCCTGAACTTCTCATGACCTGTGTAATCTTTCCAAACTATAGACACCTCACAAACCCCCAACTCCAACTCTCTTCACTTTCTCTCTCTTACTTGTTCTTACCCCTATTTCTAATTTTCCTCAATGACTGATCTCCCACCTGCCTCAAATAATAAGATACTCCCACAGACCTGCGAGACTCATTCCCCTTACATCTATCACTCCTGAAGTCACATTACTGCCCTTTACAAGCACTAGGATGTTTTTCTCCCTAATTGTAGCCACATACATACCTCACCCACTCCAGAAATAATAAATGGCCTTGTCCTCCATTATGGCCATTAGGGAGCTCATACTGGGAGTAGCACACCGCCCACAGTGAGGAGTTGCCTGTTTTGTGCTGGATGTTGTTGCCAAAGCACGGGAAGAATTTGAGCTGCATCCTCCCAAACGCGTGTCTCCACTTTGGCAGATGCTCATGTCTTGCTCCATCTTTCTCCTCTGAATAAACACAAACAACAACAGGTTGAATGGGAGATGAGCAAAGAAAAGACTGACTCTCCAGGAGGTCGGTGTCTGCAAATCAGATGTGTTAGACAAGCTTGCCAAAACCTTAACCCAAAGAGACAGATGTACCGAGCCCGGGCAGAAGATGGCACTGTATTCCTATCGCATTACACGAGCCATTATATGCACTGTAAGGAGAGGAGAAAATGTCTTTATCAAACAGAAACCATGGCAGAAAGCATTGAGATTTAGGTCCAAGATAGAGTTTCACTTTAAGGATAAGCCATGAATGACAAAATGTGGGAATTCTTTGAAAATAGAACCAAACATGTCTGACTGTTTCTTTGGCAGAATGAATTTTATAAAGAGACTTGAGTTGTCCAGATGAAAACCCAATTCACTCTGTTGTGGTAAGGTGTTTATGCCTAATATGAAAATCTTTCCTGTTGCTCTGGCAGTTCAGTATACTCACTACATGCCTGTTATAATTGTATTCATTAATGTAAATTAGCATTGCAGCCTTACACATTCACGTTTCATTTAAAAAGTGTCATTTGTAACATAAAAAAAGAAAGAACAGAGAAAAACAATGTTCATTTTGGGTTTCAACATAACATTCAGCTAAATATGATTTAATTTCTAAGAATTGTGTGGAGTATTTAAACTTTACAAATCTGATCTTAAATTTAGCACTTGGATTTGGTTTAGGTGAAGTTCAGATGAAGCTTTGTACTTACCATCTTTCATTTTGATATTGTATAAAACACTTTGGATTGCATGTGTATGAAATGTATAAGTAAGCTTACATTGCTTTGATTTACCTGTGGCAGAAAAATTTTATTTTATTAGTGTGAAAAGCTAATCCCTAGTCAGAAAGAAGCTCCCCACTTTAGCAGAGTTTGATACCTTAAAACAACTCAAAATGAGAATGTTCACAACACTGGCATAGAATACAATATCAGTGGATAATAATTGTCTGCACTTACTCAACCCGCTTGGCTGAGATAGTCTTTTGCATAGTACATGCGGCTACACAAAATTGTCAGATTGATGATTGTTAGTCCACTGAGACAATTTCCAAGCAGACAAGAACATACTATATTTTATTTCTTTGCACCAATAATGGCATGATGTAAAAATTTAAAAGTTATTCCAATCTTACGTCTTGGGGTAGACTCAGTCACCACAGATGAGGTTGATCAATACAGCAACTGCCTTAAAAAAAGTTAACAGAAAACAGTGGAAAAAATTGTATTGTATTCCACAGATCTATACAGGTTTTGTTTGAGTTTAAATGGTTAAAATAAGCTAAAACTTAGGATAAATAGTTTTTGCACAACCCAATGATTTTTTGATTTTTGTACAAACCAAATGACTAATTTTTAGTAGAGTTAAAGGAACTATTAATCCTGCCAACTTTAAAGAACCTCACATCAAAAAATAGAAATCCTTTTAACAACAAAAAATACTTTAAAGCCCTTTTTTATTTTTGTTTTTTAAATCAAAATCAAATCAAATTTTATTTATATAGCACATTTCAGCAGCAAGGCATTTCTGCAGCAAGGCATGTATTTGTTATGATGCATTACATCATAACAAATACAAAAACACAGAGTTATGCAACATAGAATCAACAATCAAAACATTACGTTAAGTCAAGTGCCATCATTAAATTCGTAATTGATTACGTTTCAAATACAACTCTAAACAGGTGGGTTTTTAGTCGAGATTTAAAGGCACTCAGTGTTTCAGCTGTTTAACAGTTTTCTGGAACTTTGTTCCAGATTTGTGGTGCATAAAAGCTGAATGCTGCTTCTCCTCGTTTGGTTCTGGTTCTGGGAATGCAGAGCAGACCAGAACCAAAGACCTGAGGGGTGTAGAAGGTTGGTACAGCAGCAGCAGATCTTTCAGGTATTTTGGTGCTAAGCCGTTCAGTGATTTATAAACTAACAGTATTTTAAAGTCTGTTCTTTGAGCTACAGGGAGCAGGTGGAGGGGCTTTAAAACTGGTGTTATGTGCTCTGTCTTCCTGGTCTTAGTGAGAATGCGAACAGCAGCATTCTGGATCAGCTGCAGCTGTTTGATTGATTTGTTGGACAGACCTGTAAAGACGCTGTTGCAGTAATCGATGCAACTAAAGATAAACACATGGATGAATTTCTCTAGATCTCGCTGAGACATAAGTCCTCTAATCCTGGAGATGTTCTCCAGGTAATAGAAGGTTGACCTTGTAACTGTGGCTCTGAAAGTTCAGGTCAGAGTTCATCACTACTCCCAGGTTTCTGGCCTGATAGCTAGGTTTTAGTTGTAATGACTGAAGCTGTGCATTGACTCTACATCGCTCCTCTTTTGGTCCAAAAATAATAACTTCAGTGTTGTTTCTGTTCAGCTGGAGAAAGTTTTGGCACATCCACTCATTTATCTGTTCTATGCATTTATATTCAGTGACTGGATGGGTTTGGAGTCACCTGGTGACATTGTGATGCAGAGCTGTGTATCATCCGCATAGTTATGGTAGCTAATGTTATTTCCTGTTATAACCTGAGCTAGTGGGACCATATAAACATTGAATCAGAGGGGTCCTAGGATTGAACCTTGGGGTACCCCACATGTGATCTTTGACCCCATTGATGAGAAGTTTCCAATTGAAATAAAGAAATCCCTGTTCTCTATGTAAGATTCAAACCAATTGAGCACTGGACCGGAGAGTCCAACCCAACTCTCCAGTCGATTCAGTAAGATGTTATGGTCGACAGTGTCAAAAGCTGCACTGAGGTCCAACAGAACCAGCACTGTGGTTCTCCCACAGTCCGTATTTATATGGATATCATTGAACACTTTTACAAAGGCAGTCTCCGTGCTGTGGTGAGCACAAAAACCAGACTGGAAAGAGTCAAAGCGGTTGGTTATCATTAGGAAGTTATTTAATTGTTTAAACACAGCTTTTTCAATAACTTTGCTGATGAATGGGAGTTTGGAGATCGGCCTGTAATTCTGCAGTAGTGATTTGTTCTTTTTTCTCAGTGGTTTGATTACTGCTGTTTTCAACGCTTGGGGGGAAAACAACCGATGAGAGCGATGAGTTTACTATTTGGATCAGCTAATTAGCAACGACAGGTAGGACTTTCTTAAAGAAATGTGTGGGTAGGACATCCAGACAACAGGAACTTGAACTTAATTGACTTATAATTTCTTTGAGGGTTTTATAATTAAGTAGTTGAAATTGGGTCACTTTTCCTGTATTTGTTTTGTTTGGGCACAGCATTAATAGTGGCTTTAGAGTGAATGTGCAGATTAATCCTCTGATTTTTTAAATTTTCTCTGAAAAGAAGCTGGAAAACTTGTTGCAGGCAGCATTAGATTGGAATTCAGGTGGTAACATCATAGGAGGGTCTTTGAGCCTGTCAACTGTTGCAAATAAAGCTCGAGCTTTGTTAATGTTTTTTGTTTATGACATCTTCAAAGAAAGCTTCCCTTGCATGTTTTGGTGTTGAGTGATAGTTCCGTAGTCTTTCGTTATAGATTTCATAATAAATGTGAAGTTCAGTTTTACGCCGTTTTCGTTCGGCCCTACAGCAGAGTTGTTTTGCAGACTGAACTGTTTGTGCATTTCTCCATGGAAATTTCTTCCTACCAGACACAACCTTCACTTTAATGGGGGCAATGTAATCAATGATATTTGAAACTTTAGACTGAAAATCATCTACCAACATATCTACATCATATCTACATCATTACACCTTAAGGGCAAGGAAGAAGAGTAAATTTGATTAAATGTTCCTGCTGTGTTTTCTGCGAAAGAATGTTTTGTGATAGTTGCTGTTTGTCCAAGTGAGTAAACGGATAAAGAACTTTCAAAGATAACAGCGAAGTGATTCGACAGGGTGACATCAGTTACACAGACATTGGAAATATTCACACCCTTACTGATAACCAGATCCAGAGTGTGACCTCGAGTGTGTGTTGCTTGTCTGACATTGTTGGAATTATTAGCTTAACGATTCAAGTTTAATGTCACTTAACTCTAATTACATGCTTACAATATTGGACAAAAATAACATTGTTTTAAATAGGCTCAAATTAGGTTAAAACAATATTCAGGATTCAATTAATATAATTTGATCAGTGGGATACTTTTCTTTAAACATACCAGTATTAAATCATTAAAAGTAATCTAATCTGTAGTTTCTGAGGTGAAAAATATAGTGTCTAAAACTCATATTTACGGGGTCAGTGTTCACATCAGCCTTTCTGTGACCTCGTGGTTCTCCACAGAGAGAGGTGTTAAATGGGCCTTTGTAAGGGTAATGAAAACACTGGTCTTGTAGCCACATTTTGAGTTTCTTCCTGTAATCAGATTAGCGATTTCATGAGAGTCATAAAATCAACGCTTCCCAAGGTTGTAAATCATCTTCCAGGCCGCTAGAGGCACTCCCCTGATTTAAATACGGTAAGAAGAAAGGAACGCCCACGAGGAAAGGAACGCCTTCGGAAAAGAAAAGTTAGCCGCTTGAGCTAGGATAGCAGATTGCTATGGGCTTTTTCTTGAAGCAGGCTGGCTGCCTGCTCTGTTAGGTATTCTTTGGCCGTATCCCACGTAATATGTCTCTTGACTAATTTGTCTGTTGTACGATTCATTGTACAACAGATGAATCGTATGTTGTCTATTGTTTAATAAATTGTCATGATTGTTGAAGTTGAACAGCTATGTCTTGTATTGTGTTGTCTTTGGGGGTTTTGCTGATACACGTGACATCATGAACCCAAGGGAATTTGAGAAGAACTTCTTTTATTTTAACATGTTGTGTTAGACCAAAATTCTCTAATATATTAAAGAACTTTTTTGCCCCTCTGTCTAGGGGGTTGTCAACATGAATGTTGAAATCACCAACAATTACTAAACAATCATAATCAATGTATATGAGAGATAGAAGCTCATTCAAGTCAGTAAAGAAATTTTCCACGTATGTTGGAGTTTTGTATAAAGTTAGTGTCAAAGTTTGTGTGTGGCATTTTACCTCAATTCCAAGATACTCAAAAGAGGTGAAATGACCCAAAGAGATTTTACTACAATTTATGGTATTCTTAAATATTGAAGCCATGCCTCTTCCTTTTTTATGTTTTCTATTTTCACTTAAATTGTAGTTAGGAGGTGCTGATTCAATTAGTATGGTTGGTCCATTATTGTCATTCAACCATGTTTCTGTTAGAACAATATTATGACAGCACAATATTATGCTCAGTGATGAAATCCTTAATTAATAGAGATCTAGCACAGAGAGATCTGGTATTTGAAAGAGCTAGTTCAAGTTAGTTGGAGGCCGAAAGTTCTTCAGTCTGAGGTTCGTTTAGGCAGTGGGTCAGTCTGAGGTTTGAATTAGGACCGCTGTATTTTGTATTTCTGTTTTTTGTAAATCTTCTCGTAGTGATCCGGACAGGTAATGTCCTGTTTTGCAGTGCCTGGGGGCCAGACACATTCTGGAGGAAGACAGGTGTATGGATATTATCTGGACCCCGGTATCAGACCTCATAAACACAATGTGCTGGATCCTCTGGGAAGTCAGGGGCAGGTGGCTTAAATGAAGTGAGGTCTGTTA
>CAEGAE010007133.1:0-22829 GCA_903067095.1 Girardinus metallicus
AAGGTGAGAGTTCCTCTATTAAACTGACTGAAGATGAATACAGAAACAGAAAGCTGGAGTATAGACATTTTTTTTTATAATAGCCTGCTCACAAATAGATAGGCTATTTGTGAGCCTTCCTCTTTATTATTACATTGAATATAATTTCAGATTTTTGTACAACTTTTCTTCAAGTTAACAAAGTGAGCTATTATTGTTACAGGTTAATTTTCTAAACTACAGAAAAGTAACTGTTAGAGAAGCTCAAATGTGAAAAATTAGACTAATTTTGATATGCTATAATAACACTGCTGTTATGTTAGATTTACCAATGTTTTATGCGATCTTTTTTTATCCGATTAATCGTAAGAATAATCGATAGATTACTCGATTACTAAAATATTTATTTACAACCGCCCTACACCTTACTGAAACTCTAAATGTAAATTATTCTAACAGATATTTTCTTAAAAGAGTGAGTGATAGCTTTCAGACAGAGAAATCTTGCAAACAAAGCTTAATATCAGCATCATTTCAGAATAAGTTCAACACTAAAGAACCATTTTAATTGCACTAAAAATGACTACATGGAATGAAATGTTAGTTAATAAAAAAGAAAATCAATGTTAAATCGAAATGGAAACATAACAGCAGGATATTTCCCTGTATGATTGTTAATTCATATTTGTTTCAGCAAATAAAAACACTCTAACACAGTCCCGATGTTCCTCCTCTGCTCCACCACAGCAGAAGAGGAAAGGAACAGCGAGAGCCACTGACGTCACAGTTTTTGCTGCATTACTGCAGAAAGAGATTAGCCATGGTGGAAAGGTGGGTCAATCTCTTAAAAAAAAAAAAAAAAAAAAAGATGACTCGTCTTTAAAAGTGTCCAGTCCAGCATAAAAGTGCATTCAATTATATTTTATGTTGCTGATGCAAACTCGTTATGATCCCATTTTTTTTTGGCAGCCTGGAGTTCACGCCTGACAGATCAATAAACTTTGTGGTCCAGATACGCTCATAATTACAAGAAATAGATCACTGGAGTTTAGCTATACAGCTGAGGAAGCCTTATTAGAGTTTCATAAAGTGCTTTGCATGCATTTTGCCTGGCACTAAAGGGCTACTGTATTGAAATTAAACACCTGAAAAACATGTTTCTGTCAAGTGGGAGTGGTTCCTACCTGCCCAGCTCCTCTCCCATCTCGTAGTAGAGCTCAACATCTTCCTGCCTGAAGCCAGCCATGGTGCTGACGACGCTAACGGTGAGGGGAGAAAGTCCTGCAGGCGTCCTGCAAAGTAAAGAGAAAATTAACTAAACAGATCGGTGAGTGAAAGAAAAAAAATAAACAAAAGTTACATGACATATAGATGCATCACTGTCATATTTTAAGTCAATAGAATATTAGTTGTCTTATTAATAAAAAGGATTCATAATTTACATTTTTTGTTGTTATGGGAAGACAGATGTTCTTTGACAGTTCTTATTAAACCAAAAAGTGCATGCTAATAAAGCTGACTCTTCACAAAGTGCTGCATCCTAGTATAATGATGGAAAGTTGAGTGGAAGGAAAAAGTTGCTTTATGTCCATCTTTTAGTTCCACAGCCATACCATCTGCTGCTGTTGGTCCACTGTGGCTTTTACATAGAAAAACAGCATGCATACCAAACTTCATAATTTGCTCAAAGCACCAACATGTAGATTAATTACCACAGTATCACTGTGCTTGATTGGCCCAAAAAAAAAAAAAAAAAAAAAAAACTTGCCTGACTCAACTCAAATAGGAAATATTCAGAGTATTGTAAAAAAAAAAAAAACAAAACAAAGTTAACACTTTCAGCAACGTAATTTTAATAAATAAAATTGTGTACTGAAACCATCTAATATGAATTTCCCTTTTTGAATTTAAATACTAAAATTGATTCAATCATCGCTGGTTCTCTAAGAGCAAAACATTCCCTTATATTTTAGTAGATAATAGCCCGAGCAGCATAAGAGTTTCCTGCCTGAATGGACGTTCAGCTGCTCTCCTTGCCCTGCCTCCTGTCCTCCTTATTTGGTTGTAGTGAAAACACAGTTTTAGTTTTCAGACACTTTGGGGCTGATGTCAGACCTCTGCATACCAGTCTTACTTAGATCACCTCCTGCTCCTGCTTCAGCAAACTCTGACTCAATTAAAGGGCCCGGCGCGACCTCACAAAGAGATGTTTTACCTTTTATGTCTTCACGCTGCACAAAATATACCTAACTCGTAAAGATTTTTATGAAGGACACGATTTCTGATTAACGTTTCTGTTACGGTTTAAAAAAAACAACAACACAAAAATACAAAAACGGGCTTTTCCTGAAAAATACAACGGATAAAATAGCCAAACGACGAACTTGTTACAGATAACACGAATCAAACTAAAAACTACACATATCTCATTATTTTATTCGTGATTAAAAGGTGTTTCAACGCATTAACAAGAAGAAACAAAACGAATCCTGACAACGGAAGACAGCTAGCTATAGCTCGGTACATAACCTAGCGTTAAACACCGGCTGTCGTTGTTTTATGTATTTAAACCTCACGAAAAGCTACTAAACCCAAATTATGACAGCAGAATACACAGTTACTTTGATTAAAAGAGAAAACATTACAGCAATAGATACTCACCGTACAGTTCGCTACAACTACTGCATTCCTCATTCAACTAGCTGAGTGGATCTCCTGGTTTATCATTTATTGACGTCAAGACAGAGAACTTCCGGCGTCGACCTTCAAAGTAAAAGTTTTTCAGAGAATTTCTTTGCTTTTATGGTTTCATTATTAATTAAAAAATTACAAGGTGTTTAAAATCAAAATAAGCTACAAAAATTAGAGTATACCAAGATAAACTGAAAAAGTAACAAAAAAAGTTAAAATAAAAACAAATAAAATAAGAAATTGCTTCGCAAATACCAAGGGATAAGTACCAAAATTCAACAAATAAATATGCATTTTAGTTATAATTCAATATGTGTTAATTTAAATGATAAATGCATTTATTAGATAAACTAAATTCAGTCTGGTGTGCTAAAAGAGATGATTTTTAATTTAATTAAATTAATGTTTATTCGTCTGACCTAGTTAAAGTCTATTTTTGAAATTCAGATGCCATGGCATGTCCTTAAATAGACTGCTCAAACTCATCAGATATCTGTTCACAATCCTAAACTTAAGTAAACTTAGGTAATGCAGAAAGATAATAATCTAAAGTTCATTTCTAGATGGCTGAAAACAAAACATAAACCCAAATTATGACCGCAAAATACAGTTAGTTTGATTAAAAGAGAAAAGGTTTTGGACCGGCCTAGTCAAAGTCTGGACTAAACTGAAGTGCAGTGGTGAGCATAGGCGATAGATAATAATATTGAAATGTCTGCAATGCCTGGTTGGGATGGTAGCTATAAATTTCTTGCATGACGGATATAAATATTGTGAATTTATACAATGAATCTATATGATTTATTAAAAAGTCAGATTTTTTAAAAATAAAGTCACAGATTAAAAAAAAAGAAAAGATTCTCTATTGCCTGTGAACGTATAACCTCTTATTGTGAAGTTTGAAATTCTTCAGGTTCCGCTAATGATGGCTGACTTAACACAGGTAAAATATACACCAGAAGGAAGGACATATGGAATGACATCAGGCTGAAAGTCTACTGCATCATGTCTGAATAACAAAATCGAGCACGCAACAACGAAGATTATAGAGGGGTCCTGCTATGAGCTGCGGATGTGAAATAACAGTGACATTGCTGAATAGATGAGGCAGAATTACTGCATGTCTTTTCTTCTTAACTTATTCAGTCTTATGAAGTTCTACTTAGCTTCGCAGTTGCACCGATAAAACGGCAACTGAACAGTTTGAAAGTTGGACTCTTACTCCTGTTAATAAATGCAAACGCCCTTTCTGAACTAAAAAAAATATCCTTAAAAGTTATTCCCTGACCGGGAATCAAACCCGGGCCGCGGCGGTGAGAGCGCCGAATCCTAACCACTAGACCACCAGGGAAGATGATGGCTACAACGAACAGAACAGAATTTGAAAACGGTAACACAACAGTGTGACGTTTCACTTCTGTTTATGTTTAGGGAGGAAAGATGACCCACAGACTGTTCAACATTATATTTCAGTTGTAAAAGCTATATTTCACTTTATTTTAATCTAATCCAATCAGAATTGCGCTCTTGATCGCCTCCTGATGAAACCAGCCAATGAAGTAATGGCTAATACTGTACAGGGCGTGGCTTTTACTAACAGCAGCTGAGAGATCGAGCTGAGCGGTTGGTCGGTTGATGGGTTAAACAACAACAAGCTCGGAGATATGAGGGTTCCCGGAGCACTGATTTGGGCCGCTTTCCTCATCCAGAGGGTGAGTGATTAAATCTGTTTCACTAAAAACGGTATATTTATATAAGCAAGTCTTCTAGTTGACACAGTCGGACAGCTGTACTGTAATCGCTTTTTTCTGCATTAGCCTTAATGCTATGTGAACGTTAGCTTGCGGAGATCACCGTGGGCCCTGGAAACACACAGATCGCCGGTGGATAGGACATTATAATAAAGGAGGGTCGTTGCTGATTCAAAGCATCTCTGAAACCAACACAAACACAGAATAATCCGGAAGCGAATAGAGATTTATTTGCTAATAATCTACAACGTGCCGTTGGTTTTAAAAATGGCAGCGGGTCTGAAATCTGAGCCGAAAGGAGTAAAATATGTTCAGATGACTTGCGTTGCCTTTAGAAAACAATTATAAAGCTAACTCGGCCCAGGTTAGAAAACAGCTGTGGTAAACTTTTAATTACGCTTTCCGAATCAGATTTTGTCAGATCTATCCGCTTTTAAACGCCTTTCTCCTTTTTCATTTCTCTTTTTGTGTCTAAGTCATAGGTTATTTGAAGTTATGTTAAATTAAATTTAACATGAATCTTATATTGTTAGAAAATGTCTCAGTTATACAGTAAGAACAAACTACAAAATTGAAAATTGGGAGCATATACCCTGTTACATCTTACCACTAATACTGCTGTATATTTTTGTCATAATTTCTAATGTCCTATCACTCATGAATTTAGCAGAAACAATGTTTTTTTGCCTACAGGTGGTGGGAGAGTACGGCATGGCCCATTTCAGTGATACGGGCAAAAGCAATGGGAAGGACTACTGCATATTCTTCAACTCCCAGTGGGCACGTCTACCTCAGGACCTTAATAAAGCAGTAAGTACTTGGATGGTACTACTAATCACACAACATCCTTTTGAAAAATTACTCATCTATGCCATTTGTACTTCACATCTGGACATCTGAAATAATATCCTCTGGATAAATAAAATCCGGTAACACTTTATTTGACAGGTTGTGAATAAGTATTACTGATTAAACTTTAAAAATTATGCAGCTTTATGTTATTAAAGCTAACGAGTAATCAGTAATACTTTTATAACAAATTTATGTCGTATCATGATTTCTTGGTTAATGTCAAGTTGTCACAACAAAAGACATTTTGAATAATGTCAACTTTGTATTAAAAGTGTCATGATCTACTGAATGAGACTTTATGACAACAGTCATAAATATTCATGAAGACTTACTCATGTTCATGACGGTGTCATGACAGTCGTATTCACAACCTGTCAAATAAAGTGTTACCTAAAATCCAGAGCAACCAAAAGTCAACATTAGCAAACCAACTTTTGAACAGTTGGTTTACCGTATTTAATGAGACGCCTTCAATGGCTTGTTAGAGAAGATGGAGGACAAACATTTTTTAGGAGAGCAGAGTTACCTTAGAAAATATCTCATTCACATATCACATTGCTCATATAAGCAACCAAGAATGGAAACTAAGCCTCAAACTGAACACACCATTTTCACGGTAAAACATGGTGGTGGCAGTATCATGCTGTGGGACTGCTTTCTTTCCACATGGAAGCTGTTCAGAGTTAATTAATGGATCTAAATTCTGAATAATCTTGGAAAATCCTTGTTAGAAGTTGCAAAAGACTTGGGAGAAAAGTTTAAGGCGTATGAAAACCTTTGCAAAACATTGTATTTACTGTATAGTTCTGTTACATTATAGTAACAAAAGTTACATTTACGGTGTAGATATTGGAAATTTATGAGATTCCAGCAAAGAACTTGCAGAAAACTTCTAAATCCAAAATGAATACAGACATTTGTGCTTTTCTATCCTGTTAAGAAAGAATTTCACTTTTGGCTCGTAAGACCATCTGTAATTTCCAAATTAATGAAGCCATAAGCTTGACGCTCTCCGTGTTTCCTGTTCTGTCCACTTGATGACAAAAAAAGAAAACCCAGACTGGATCCTCTTGACAAAGTTCAGCCGTTTACTTCAAAAATAAAAACAACACAGATGTAACTTATTTACAAAAACAGTAAAGTAAAATTATAATATAAATGAGGTAAAAAGAAACTGCTTAACTTTCTGATAAGCAATTTCATGTGCAGATTTACAAGAGGGCCTTAGTATAGTGTCTAATATAACAAATGAGAAGTTTTAATTGGTAAATAATTTGTATTCTATTAAACTTAAATTATAAGAACTATAAACTCTTTTTTTAGAATAAAATCAAACAGCCCCTTTCACCTGTATGAAATCAGAGAAATAAGAGGGTTTTTTTTCAGTTTCGTTTTAATCGCTTTGATCTTTCTCCATCACAGTCCCGTCTTCAGATCTATGACTTGACATCGTCGGTCCTTTGCTCGCCCTCCGAGGTCCCAGAGGGGGGCTTCCCAAACCGCATCCCCATGGTAATGCGGGGCAACTGCACCTTCTACGAGAAGGTCCGCCTGGCCCAGATCAATGGAGCCAAGGGCATCCTGATCGTCAGCAAAGACAGGCTGGTAAGATGTTCACTTACCGTCACAGTGTATTGAGCAGACTCCATTTTATTGATTCTGTGTGTGTGGGTGTGTGTTTCACAGACTCCACCAGCAGGAAACAAGACCCAGTACGAGGAAATAGACATTCCCGTAGCTCTGCTGAGCTATGCTGATATGCTGGACATAAGCAAGGTGAGGATTTTCCTGATGACAGATATTTCAGGGTTTTTACAGGTGCTTGAATTTCAAATAAAGCGTTTGCAAGGTTTGGAAAGAAAGTGCTTGATGATCTTCCTGCACGGTTTTGAAATAAAGTTGTAATAAACTTTCAGGTGAAAAGACGCCTTGCAGAAAGTCAAGTGATTATTTATGTGGAGCAGGAAGGTTATTTACCTTAACACAAACTGATTTGTTCTATGCAGTGAATATTTATTATTCCTAATGACTTAATGAGGTTTTGATCTGTGTAACTGAAATAAAGGATTTCTTATATTTTATATATTAATGTTTTTAAGATTGTTGTTTGTTAAATTTGTGTTTTTTTTCTCAGACCAGTCAGTTGTATAAGGTGTGTGAGATTCTCAAACTATAACATTTTGTTATATTTTAGTTCATTTTATATGTAGAATACTAAGACAAGACATTATTAACAACAAAATCAATTATGTCATAATAGTGAATTAAAACCAAAACTGTATCTCTAAAGTGTGGGGCTGGAAAAGTTTGAAAACTTAACCTTGAAAATGGTTGGAAAGTGCTTTACAGTGGGAAACCCTTAGGAGTAAAAGATTTAGTAACCCAGACTGATCTCATTGTTTGTAACTCATCCAGACTTTCGGTCAGGGGAGGCTTGTTGCCATGTATGCTCCCAATGAGCCTGTGTTGGACTACAACATGGTGATAATCTTCCTGATGGCGGTGGGGACCGTGGCCGTCGGAGGGTACTGGGCCGGCAGCAGAGATCGCAAGAAGTAAGTGCGATTTCCTTTCTGCCCTTCGGAGTGAGCAGAAATAGTTTTGCAAATACGAAATGGTAAAAAAATGCAGCCTATGTAGTTTATCTGGAGCTGCGAGCGACTCATAGGTTTGAGCCAAAATGACAGAAGGCCCAGTCAGATGGGGGTCTCTGACGCTCAAAACGTTTAGTAAAATGGATGATCGGAAGCAGGAGCAGTAAATGTCGACTCAGTTCGAGACTCTTCCGCGTCTGATCTTATTTCCAGGCGTTACATGAAGCATAAACGCGACGACGGCACGGAGAAGCAGGATGAGGAGACGGTGGACGTCACCCCCATCATGATCTGTGTGTTCGTCTTCATGTGCTGCAACATGCTGGTGCTGCTCTACTTCTTCTACGACCGCCTCGGTAAACCGCACAAACATGGGAATTCAGAGAGAGCGTAAAGAGATGCATCATTTCATCGCTCCTAGAAAGTTAATTTAAATTAATTTTCTGCTGGTTGTTCAGCCATTTGGGTCATCGCCATCTTCTGTGTGGCCTCCTCCGTCGGCCTCTACAGCTGCCTGTGGCCTTTCGTCAGGAGGATTCCTTTCTGCAGGTGCAGGTGAGGCTGCAGCTGAGGTTATGCTGATGATTCAAAATGCTCCTCATTCCCAATAAGATGCATCTATAATCTGTTAAAATGACATTTCTGATTGCACTAGAGTCACATTTTGTTCCACTAAAACCACAAGTTTCAGAATATTTTGTTTAGATTTGGTGTGATAGACCAACACAGAGTGGTGGAAGGAAAATAATGAGTCACGGTTTTGATTCTTTTTAGAAAAGAAAATCTGAAAAGTGTGGCATGTATTTGTACTTTTCAGTGCCTGTGAGTCAGCACATTTTACTTCAGTTACAGCTGCCAGTTTTTTGGTGCTTGCCTCTACCACCAAAGTAAGATTCTTAACCATTCTTTACAAAATAACTCGATCTCAGTTAGACTATAAGCATAATTCTTAATGCTTATTTCACTGATTCTTTGGATTTGACTATGCCATCACTAAGTTTTTACCTTTACAGCCTCCAGCAGGTTTTCTTCTTGCTCTCTGTTCAGCTCTATCAATCCTTCTTGCTGAAGAAATGGATCTGAGCTGTCAACATATTCCTCCAAAATGCATTTTATATTGAATGAATTTCTTAAATTTTGTGGTTGTGATGTGACAAAATGTCTCTCCAGTAATTATAAGTGTGTAGAGTTATAAAGAGAAACAGATGCTAGCATGAGTTGTGAAACGTAAACAGTTACAACAGAGAAACAAACAAATGCTGCAGCTACAGTGATTGTTAGCGGCAGGCTAACCGCTGTCTAAATTATGGAAAACAGGATCCCAGAGAACAACTGGCCTTACCTGCACAAGCGTCCGCAGATCCGCGCACTGCTGCTGTCGGCCATCTGCATCAGCATCAGCGTCGTCTGGATGGTGTTTCGCAACGAAGACCAGTGAGTCTGAAGCCAGAAGATGTGCTTCCTGTTTGACAAATGAGGGGAAAACATGGGCCTGGGCGATATGACAGGAAATCTGATTTCTTTTTATACAATACATATACCAGAGCCTACATTAACAGTTTTTCTTTTTTTTTTCTAAAAGAGAAATTGAAAATGACAGAAAATATTTTCTAAATGTGGCTTTTATTTCAGTCGTCACTTCTGTGAGTTAGTCGACAGAGTTAGCCCCCCCCCCTTTGTGAGGAGAAGGGGAGTAACACGGCAACCACAAAAATTCAGAGTCCAAGTGAATGTTAAAAAAAATTAAGGATTTATTTTCAACAGAAAATCCCAGACAGCTCATACAAATGAGAAAGGGACAGTTAGGTGGTGCCAAATCAAAGAAAACAAAACAGGACCTAACTACAGTCTACGCTAAATAAAACAAATAGAACAGAAAACCCTGCTAACCTAATCTAACAAAAGTTCCACCAAAACTTTACAAGGGTGGCACCCACCTACGTACCTAGTGTATCTAACAGAAACACACCTACGTGATGAAATGTACAGGGTACCCCAAACTTACCTAGTCCTCTAACTCCCACCACAAACCTTTACACAATGAACAGAACATGTCAGCCAGCCAGATCAGGCCTCGAGTTCCTGGATCCTGATTGGTCCCTGGGTGGAGAGGATCAATCAGGGGAGATTGATCCCAGCTTCCCTGCTACCCGTGAAGAAACAAAAGAAAGGGTGAATCTACCGTAAATTCCGGACTATAAGCCGCTACTTTTTTTCCACACCTTGAACACTGCGGCCTAGAATATGGTGCGGCTAGTACATGTTTTTTTTTTTTTCATGGCGCCAAAAACAGTAGACCAAGAAAATTGAGTTGTTCACAGAGGTCCAATGAAATTGTGCGATATATCATGTTCACTTTCACAGTCTTGTAAATCAGACTCACCCTCAGCATACGATGCCGGTTTTAAGTTAAAGGCAATTCGTCTGGCGGAACGGAACGTTCTGTCCGTTGCAGATTTATGTTTTTGAATTTTCATTTTGCGATCATTGCGCAGGAACACTTACGGTGGTTGACTAGCTAACTCAAACCCCTGCCCTCCTGATAATCTGTCAGAAAATGTAGGTCGCATATTTTTTGTGTTAACTGAACCGAAATACTCCGAACTGCGCAGCAGGAGTTCATGTTACGGTGATAAAGGTTAAGCTCGGATAACGTACCCCCACTTTCTTTATATATATTTTTTAATTAAAGCTTTTTTTCTGACCTGTTTTACGGTGCAAAACTCCTCATTTTAATTTTTCTATTTTTCCTGTTAGAGTTTTCATAATATTATGAATTTATTCTGGTAGTTAAAGGAAAAAGTACAAAAATCATAACCTGGCACTAATACTTTCAAAGTCCGAATAAAAAGAAGCTGTAAAACACGCTTGTTAAACAAAATGGCGGGCCGACATCACTATGAATTATGGAAACACAAAGATTTTTGATGGTTGAGGAAAAGAAAATCCACATTTTCCAAAAACAAAGATTCAACAAACCAGCCTTACCAATTTATCGCCCAGCCCTAGAAAAACCAGACGGTTTCTGCTTTTATAATAACTTCTTAATAATGTGGAGACTCATGGGTCAGCTGGGTTTGTTTTGGCGCTGCGGCTGATGGTGGCTCCTCTCCGCTGTGCCCTCCAGGTGGGCCTGGGTGCTGCAGGACACGCTGGGCATCGCCTTCTGTCTCTACATGCTCAAAACTGTCCGGCTGCCCACGTTCAAGGTGACGGACCAGAACCATTTACAACAAGCTCAGCTGCCTGAATGAGTCGTAAATTGAATCCGTTTCTTTCTCTCCGGCAGGCTTGCACTTTACTACTGTCGGTTCTGTTCGTTTACGACGTTTTCTTCGTATTTATTACGCCCTTCTTCACAAAGGTACGATGACTCTCGGCTGGAGTAAAAACAAACCGAGTCGTAGTTTTCTGTCTGATTGTACTGGTGCGTTGTTTTTTTTTCACAGAGCGGGGAGAGCATAATGGTGGAGGTCGCGGCTGGCCCCTCGGACTCCGCCCCTCATGAAAAGGTGAGCGCTTTGGTGATTCTGCTCTTCTGGGTTTCAGCGGCGAAGCGAACAATGACTCTGTTTGTGTCTTCAGCTGCCCATGGTGCTCAAAGTGCCCAGGTTAAACTCCTCCCCTTTGGCTCTTTGCGACCGGCCCTTCTCCCTCCTGGGCTTTGGGGATATCTTAGTGCCAGGTGACATTTTTAAAAATCTTTTTGCTCACGTGTTGTTGGTTAGCTTCAACCTGACTTGGAGACGGTGATTCTGTTCCCCCCCTCAGGCCTCCTGGTGGCGTACTGTCACAGATTTGACATTTTAACCCAGTCCTCCAGGATCTACTTTGTGGCCTGTACAATCGGTAAGTTCATCTGCTTGGATTATGATGGGATGGTGAACATTTATTTCACAGTCTGTAATAAGATATTAGGATGAATTGAACGCAGACCTCCATCTACTACATTCGCGTTTTGTTCAAATGCACATTCTTAATTTTCTCCCACGACAACCACAAACTTTAAAGCATATTACTGGGATTTAACGAGATCGACACAAAACAAAAAACAGGATAATTACAAAGTCGTTATCCAGGCTTCATAAGGTGATTTAAATCCTGAAAATGCTTTAATTTAATTTTGGTGTTAAGGTTTGGAAAGTGCCCGGTTTCCCTATAAAGTCCTTGAAAGTGCTTGCAATTCAAGCTGCACAGTTTCATAATGAAGTACAATCTAATGTTTGATTAAAAGCCTAAATTTGGAAAACATTATTTTCAGTTGGCATAACAAAAAGACACATTTCTCACAATCTGCAGGTAAATCAGATAAAACTTTTCTTATTTTAGGTTAGTTAGGATTACCAAAATTATTTCTATTCGCTAAATGCAAGAAAATATAGCAAGAACATTTTTTAGGGCTTTTTTTTTTTCTGTAGCTTTATTTGTATAATGTGTTTAACCATTCAGTTTGGTCACAGTTTACTAGGATTGTTCCAACATAATAAATATTTTCTATTCCTAATGACTTATTAACCTGTGTAACTGAAATAAAGATTGTCTTATATTTCATGCATTTATTTTGTTAATTTAGGGTTTTATTTTCAGACCAGTCAGATGTGAGGTATGTGAGAGAGACGTACCTCTTGCTCACCGTTTACCTTGTCCCTGCTGTATGATGTAGAACACCAAGTAATATTTTCTTTGACGTGCATAAGACTGACATGACTGGCGACCTGTCCAGGGTGAACTCCGCCTCTCGCCCGAAACGCTCGCTGGAGATCGGCACCAGCAGCCCTCCAGACCCCACTAAGGGACAAAGGTGTTAGAAAATGGATGGATGGCTGGAAGACTGACATGACACTGTCAATGGAGAAGCAGCATTCAGCTTCTATCCACCACAGATTTGGAATAAACTTTCAGAGAACTGCAAAACAACTGAAATACTGAGAGCCTTTAGGCTAGACTAAAATCCCAACTGTCTAGAGTTGCTTTTGAAACAATCAATGAAACAAACAATAATCTGGCAAAATGTAAAGTTTCAATTATATTATTCAATTTGCATTTTTGTGTTTTTATGATGTGAAGCACTTTGAGATGCCTTGTTGCTGAAATGTGTTGTACAAATAAACTTGATTGATTAACATGAAGGAGTCTTTATAAATGTTTGACTGTTTTAAAGCAAAGTTGCATTAAAAGTGTCATTATTTACTAAATGGCATTTCCTGACCGTCATAAACATTCACGAAGACTGCTTCATGTTCACGGCTTGGTCATGTTAGTCTTATGCACACAAAACATTATTATTAATAATGCTATTATTAATATTAATTAATAACAGTAATAAATGTTTTGTTTTCATCTACATTGTGTGGTGCTGGAAAAGTTTGAGAACTTACCTTGAAAATGCTTGAAGAGTTCTTGAGCTTTACTGCTGGAAACCCTGTAAAGAGAATGATTATTTTGGTTTTGAGCCGTTTTCTCCACAGCGACTATACAGAACTGCTATTAAAAGTTGGATTTTCTCTCCTCTCCCGTCAGCGTACGGCATCGGCCTGCTGATCACCTTCGTGGCGCTGGCCCTGATGCAGATGGGCCAGCCGGCGCTGCTCTACCTGGTGCCTTGCACGCTGCTCACCAGCCTCGCCGTGGCGCTGTGGCGCAGGGAGCTGCGCCAGTTCTGGACTGGAAGTGGATTTGTGGTGAATACCAGTTTGATATGACTGCCTACTGCGGAAGAACAAAAAGACTGTAATTAAAGAGAGCGAGCGACAAAAGACGATTAAAAAAAGAAACAGAAAAAAACATTCTACTTTAAAAAAAGAAAAGCCATGCAGAGTGAAGTAGAATTTCAAGTTGAGTAACACCAGCCACTCCAACGTCCTCTTTCTGTTTCGCTGTCCCTCCCCTGGCCTTTAACTGACTGTGGGTGTGCTGTAGTCAGCTGTCTGTGAATGTCACTGCAGGTATCTGGGCTTGGCTCTTTACTTTTAATTAAATCATGCTTACCTCACCTAAAGTCCCTTCCTGTTGTGTTGATTTTTCTCAGCAGCAGAGCTTTTATTTTCTGTTGAAGCGAGTGACCATGCAGCAGATCGTGATCCTGAAATAACCTGGCATGTTTATCTCAGTGAAACTCATGATCTCCGTGGGATTTCTGCTTTTCAGTCAACAGCAATACCTCTGACAACAGTTTAACCTCAAAGAGCTCCAGAAATTTGCCGTTTTATTGTGTCAGAGGGATTACTGTAAATGTTTTTCTGTTAACCTTCAGGTCCTCTGTATCTGTTCTCATTGCATATTTTTAGTCTAATAACATTTCAGACGTATAATTTTACACATATTTTCTGTTTTTGTCCCCCTCCAGCCTCCCATAGTCCTCGCACCGATCAACCCCACACAGACCGCCGAGCCGCAGACGGAGGGACTCCCGTCCGAAGCGGAGCAGCAAACCCCGGAAACCGCCGGCGAGAGCAAAGAGATGCCCGACGCCGAGGAAATGCCCCCGACGCCGGAGACGAGCGACGAGAAAACGGGCAACTAATACATCTTTAGTTTCACTACATATTGATTTGTTTCTTTTTCCCTGAGGTTGCTCAGTGGAGATCCAAGGTTCTCTTGATACAAAAAAGGGAAGAACTGTTCGGTTCATTCTTTTTTTTTTTTTACAATAGAAAATGTATTGAGACAGAGAAAAGTAAAGGTTTGTTTAAACTGCTGGTAAAGATGTGTGAAAAAAACACCTTAAAATTAGTTCATCTTTTATTGCAGCAGCATGGATGAGAAACTGAGTAATTTTTACCAAAACTATCCTTGAAACTGTTGATGATAATGATGACTGAGATAAAAGAAAGCTGATTTTTTTTTTCCAGTGTAACAAATTTTAATAGAAAATGTCAACAAGTTTCCCAGGATTTTTGCAGGAAAAAAAAAAAGCCCAGAGCATCATAGATTCTCTACCGTGCTTAATAATATTTCATTTTTACTTTTGATTATAACTCGGATTTCCTGTGGCTTTGTTTCCATAAGCTTCTGAAATGTCACAAGATTTGTTTCCATTCAAATCACCAAGATCAAGACCAACAATTATTTATTTTTTCTCCACTAAAAAAAAGCACTTCAATTAAATGTTGGATTTATAAAAAAATTAAATCTAGATTGGATCATTTTATTTTAGCAGTTTTGTCCACATCTGTAAGGAAAGAAAACTCTAGTTTAAACTCTGCTGACTCTGATCAAAGTATTTTCTCACTTATTATTGCTAAAAGATCGGCGACATTAGCAGGAGCTTACAGTCAACTTGGAAATCATGGATTCAACATAAGTAGGTTACTGCGGGGGACAGATAATTTGATTAAACAAGAGAATAAATCTCAGTTTCTCAACTGTGAAAATTGAAATCTGTAAACAGATTTTTTTTTTTTTAAAGAAAAAGGAATCTTGTAAATAATCTCTCGTCGCTATTGTCTCTAATTTCTGTAAAATGCCCCAACAGATGAAGTGTGGCTGTAAAGATCAGCTCTGAATGTTTTGGTGGCTCTTAAACTGACACCATCCCCAGACTCAAGAAGAACCCAAATGGCTTTTCTGTACTACAAACAGGTTTAACTGGGCCTTACTGGTCCAATCAATCTGTTGTTAAAAAAAAAAAAGATGTCATAAAGAAGACGGAGCTGATGTTTCCTTTTTGAAAGGTTGCTGGTTCTGAAACTTGATTGTTTCCTGTTGCATTATAAACTGCAGAAATGACAAACCCTTTAAAACTGAACCCAGAGTTAACAGTCTGTTTTTTTTTGTTGTTGTTGTTTTTTTACATATATATTTCTTCAAACATTTTTTTCCTATTTATCATATTTTGTAACATTTTATTTTGCATGCTATGATTTTAATTGTACTTTTATAACACTAGCATAAGACGGTACAAACTCACTGCTGCAGTTTTTTCGTGTCGTCTTAAGATTTGGCCTTATTGTGTCGGCGGAGCAGAGGAATGTGTCTCATGGAAAACCTGCTTTATGAAAACAATACTGGACTCTAAAAGTGCTGCAGTTTATCGGACAGGAGTGACCAGCTGTGTTAAAACTCATTTCATGCATTTGCACTTTTTTTTTTTTTTGTTGCTCATGTACGTTTTTAGCCATTATTATAAAGGATTTTTGGATGTGGAAACTAATAGTGAAACGTGTTCAGTGTTCCCCCCACTCCTGACCTGAGGTTGTAACAAAAGCAGATCTCAGCAGTCAGAGAGGATAAACTGGTTAATCACAGAATAACCACCAAGTGTGTGTGTCGGTGTGTGAGGCTGAGTTGTGTTGAGGTGAAAATATATTTCATGTGGGTATCTGAGATGTCAGATTTACAGGACATGAATCACCAGTATACTTCCTGTTGTCACCAAGTGGTTTTTAATGCTTATGAGGGGTAATTATAATAAAAAATTGTATTTAACGTTTGTTTCTGTTTTTCCCTATATTAATGTTGTTAGTATCTGTATATTGCCTTTGAAAAGGACATTTTAAATTGTCATGTTACCTCAGAAATTAATGTATATTGTTGAGGTTTTATATAAACCAAAACAATAAATGTTTAAGAAAAATAATCCTTTACAAGGAAAAGTCTGTAAATGTGCCAATGCATTTGTTTGGGTCAGGAACACATTTGACTGCAATTTTTTGGATGTGCGTATCCTGCAGCTTCTCAGTTGGACTTTGACTGGACCAGTCCAGAACATCAATACGCTTTGAGTTAAACATTTTAATTATAATGTTTTTCTAGAAGGTGAACCCTTGATCCGATCTCTGGACAGAATGAGTAATATCCCGTTGACACAAATCTTCCACCTGAGCCGTGAATCTCTGCAGCTCCTCCAGAGTCACCATGTTTGAATTAAAGTCGCTGCAGTGAACAATTAGTCGTCTTTATCCCAACCTGATAGTTTAGGTACATGGTGATTTTATTAGCTGTTGGTATGTTTGCAGTTGTGTCTTAATCTTTCCAGTTTTGATTGATTGAAAAGTTTTTATAAGGTGATTAAAACTCAAGATTCTGTTGAATAACCTAAAAAGATTAGGTTCCTTGAGCTTTAATCTTTGGATTTATAAATAGATTAAATCCCACAGAGTTAGGCTATGTTCACACTGCAGCCTGAAGTGAACCAATTCCAATTTTTTTTGGTCAAATCGGATTTCTTTGCCGTGGCCGTTCACACTTCCAAATATATGTGACATATGTGATCTCCAGTGTGAACCGTAAACGACCTGAAAGTGTCCCGCGTACGCAATGACGTCACACATATAGGACGTGCTCAGTGTTTTGCCAACCGCCATAAAAAGAAGTAGTGCTCAGTGTTAGCAACGTGGATGCTAACGGTGGAGCATAACTTACGATTTTGTAATTGTTCTCCGACCGGAGCCAGCACTTTAACAACGTAATCCTCGTTATCGTCCGCCGTAGTTGTTGTTGTTTTTCTTCCCGCTTGACGTTTTTCCGAGTATCAATGACGTCCAGGTGGGATGAACGCGACCTGGCCGATCTGATCCAGGTCACATTTGAAAAGATAAGTATCGGACCTGGGTCGCATTCGAAAAATACCCGACCCTTGTTGTACAGACCGTCATGAAATGATCAGATACGGGTCGCATTAAGGCAAAAAAAAAAAAAAAAAAAAATCATTGAAATTTTAAAACTATGTTTCGTTTTCTCTATTCAGCGTGGATCGATCGCATAAAATCCCAATAAAATACATCAATTATTTTTATTATTTGGTGGTAATGTGACAGAATTAGCATATTTGTGGAAAGTGCTGTGTGGATCTAGACGCTAGCAGTGGTTTGTGGCTCAATGAGTCTTTACATGCAGAGACGGACAGCAGCCTGACAACGAGCCTCTTGTGGCTTCAGCAGTTCCTCAGAGGACAGAGGGAGTCTCTATTTACTCTGGGTCGCTTGTCTGATAGACTGGCACACTGCTTCACAGAGTGCACACTCCGCCAACACTTGGAGAAATGTCCCCCCCCCCCTCCTATAGGTTAAGTTTCTTGACAGAAGATTAAAACAAAGCAACTAAGCCTGATTGTCAAAAAATTGCAAAAAACGTTTTAAAGATTTGCACAACCTTGAGGATCACTCGACCCAAAAGACATTTTATGTGTCAAAAGTCTAAACTTTTACAGATTTGTCGACCCATTTTTGACTTTTTTTGTTTGAAGTATAAATATTTCAGCTGTGGGATTTTTAAGCCGTCTTACCTTTACAGGTTCTCCAAGCGCTGATGTCCAGGACCTTCTTCCAACCACTCCACTGGGCAACAATTCAGGCATTGAATGCAGAATCTGCAAAAGAACAAAACTGACAGAGGAGCAGCTGGTGGAGGGTTTGATTAGAAAGAATAAATAGCCAGACGATGCATAACTGTAAAATACAGAGGAATAACGAGTGATGGTACATTCATACCAAATGCGTTTTGAGCATCAGGCGCGTCTGGTTTACATTCAAAGTTTATGTGGCGCGTCGGACACATCCAAGGCTCAAAACGGTTCAAATCACTCCGCGCTAGACGCTCGAAACGCACTGCAACCGTCCTCAACGCACCTCTATGTGGACTTTGAATGTAAACCAGACGCGGCTGACGCTCAAAATGAGTTCGGTGTCAATGCAACATAAATAGGATGTTGGGAATGTTGGAAAAACGATGTATTCAGTCAGAGGCTTCTTCAAATTCGCTGTAATACAGACTGCTACAAAAGATCTTTCCTGCCAACAGCCATCAATAACTTGAATAATTTAAATGAATAAGTTACAACATCCAATTTCTCTTTTGGATCAATAAAGTATTCTTGAACTGAATGTATGCAAGAATAAATGGATGGATAGATAGAAGAAAAAACTGTTGAATAATCAATGGATGATTATTGAATAAATAATATAATACAACCACAAGTTTTCCTTTAAACTACACAAAAAGTTCAATAAAGCATAAAGTTTGCATTTGATTTCCCTGCACTTCTGACAGTTTAAATAAAATGAAAAAGGAAAATGCGAGACTGGCCTCATTGTGGAAGACAAAAAGGTGCATAAAATATCAAAGCAATGCACCATGAAAGCAGCTTCACATTGATTCGAATTCTTCATTTAAAATGTTTTAATTGCATGCCGTTCAGTTGAAGTTTGACCATTTTTACACAAAACTAGTTCTTGTTTACAAAGTTTCATGCAGGAACAACATGATGATACCAAAACATGAACAGACTGTCAGAGGCAGAATTGTTATGAACTCAGACGCGTTTGTCTGAAACTTTAAATATCTGTCAATACTGTGTGAAAACTCAGTCTGCACAAACTGCTGCCATCTGCATGGATTGTTCATTTTCAATAACAAGTCGGACCGATTCGTACACAAACTGAGAAGCAGAAGCCTGAAGATCTTTATATTTACAGATGTAAACTTGTTAAACTAAAGTTGTACACACATTATTACTGCTGTTAAAGTTAAAGCTTAAGAGCCGAGTGCTTAACAGTTTAATTAAAATAAAAATAAACTTTAGGTCAGAGTCTTTGTGTATTAAAATAATCATTTAAAATATTTTTTTTCATTATTACAAAAGGCCAAACTTTTTGAATATATATATATTTTTTTTGGCAAATGTGCAACTCTGAGGATTTCTCATCTGGATTAGAAATGTCTTCCCGCTGCTCACATCCAAAGTCCTCCGTTAAAGAACGATAATATTATCTTGTTCTGTCGTATGTATTTCTGTCGGGAAGGGAGGAGGCGACGGCGGAAGAGAACTGACGTTGTTCCACTTTGGTGTGATGAACGACTGAGACGGCTTCATGTTTTGGGCAGATCCTGGAGGCCTGAAGGTATCTGAGGGAGGAGGGGAAAAGCTTTAAAGTACTTCCCAAAACATGAAATTACATCCACTAGTGTAGCTGCTGCTCAAGTTAAACTGGTGATTTATACTTTATTACGATAAATTATTTTGTTAAAGCTAATGAAAGTCAACAAGCAAAACAGTTTGAGGTGACATCTCCTTTAAAGACAGAATATTAGATGTATTTATGACAGAATTTATAAAACTGCATCATTCCGTTTATACTTTTGGAAAAGTAAAATAAAGCTCTCGAGTGCACCATTACCAAGTTAATTTATAATTCAGTACATTTATGTCTGTGTATGTTTTCAGTAGGTTCAGAACTGTTTTTCTGTATCGGATCGCATCAGCTGATATAAACCTCAGATACTGAAAGTGAAAAAAGTGGATCGGTGCAGCCATGAAGGTAATTGGATAAAAAAAAAAAAAGAACTAAAAAAGTGATATTAACATAAGAGAAAATGTACAAAAATGACATTTGAAGTTGTAGCAAAGGTGATATTTTTGGAAACATTTCTAACAGTTTGGAAAAGTTTCTCTAGGTTCATACCTGTACTTAAGACTCTTTTTGGACTTGTGCTTATCTGGGCTTTTAGACTGCCTCCGTTTTTCCCCGCCACCCGGATCGGGACCACCTGGGTTACGTCTATATTGGCTGGAGGAAGAAAACAAACAGGAATGATGTTGTTCAATAGGCAGAAAGTATCTGCAGCTTACGGACCAGCAATAACCCATAATAAACATTTAAAACGACAAACCCAATTGAATAATTTGGGGTTTCTGACCTGCACTGTGGGCTCTCTTGTGGGAGCGCTTTGACTTGGTTTTCTCCTTCCCTTTGGGTTCGGCCGCCAGCTTCCTGGGAATCTTCTGCTGCACCTCCACAGGTTTCTGCACCTGGTTGGTGGTGCTCATCAACTGGACCGGCAGCCTCTGTCTGCTCATTCTGATGCTGGTGCTCCGGGGCGGAACGCGCGGAGGAGTTTGTGCCGGGTCAGGAGAGTTGCCAGTAAGGACCAGCGCATTGGGAACTGGGGTCAGAGGCTCTGCTCCGTTTACTATGCTGCTCCTGAATGATGGGAAAGCGGAGAGCGCCGGAGACTGGGAAAAGAAAGGACAATGTGAGGAAGATGTTAAAATCATGAAAAATCACAGTTCAGTAGTAACTACTTACGTTTACTTGAGTAATGTTTGGAAAAAATGTACTTTGAGGAGTATATTTACTGCGGTGCACTTTTTACTTTTACTTGAGTAATTGTATTATGAAATCTCACAACTCTTGAGTAAAATTTCTGGACACAGAGTAACTTCGCTGAATGAAGGAAAAATTCACCAGACACAAACACACCGACAGCCTTTTCTAAGTTTTATATTGAAAGAAATTGATTGGGAAATTGATTTCTTTTGCCTGATTTTGTCATTTTGTAATTATGTTATTTATAGAAATTATTTTCATACCAACATTGCCAAATAACTTTATATTTTGATCTGTCTGACATTGTAACTTTTAAATATAAAATGATCTGATCAGTTACTCAGTACTTGAGTTGCCTTTTTACCAAATACTGTTTTACTCTTCTTGGATGGATACTTTTAACGTTTACTTGAGTAAAAGTATGTTGAAGTAGTGATACTTTTACTTGAGTACAATTCTTGAGTACTCTGCCCGCCTCTGTGCACAACGCTGAATAAAGATCAATTATATAAGATAAATGATAGTTGTGATTTTCTCTTTTATTCTCACCCGTGTCGGATCGTCATAATGGTTGACGAGCTTTGCCTTCATCTTTTCCAAACGTTCCTGGTCCCGATTAACCGCCTCCCGCTCCCTTTCCAGTTTCTGTGCGGTGTCCCTCAGTCTCTCCAGGTCCTTCTGGTACGTCTCCCGCATCTGCTTCAGCTCCAGCTCTTTTTCTTTTAGTTTCTCCTCCGTCTTCCTGCACTCCTCCTCCCGCTGCTGCAGGTCAGCGCTCTGGCTTTCAATCAGCACCTGCTGCTTCTCTCTCTCTTTCTCCCAGCGCTGCTGCTCCGCTTGATGCTGGACCTGCTGCTTGTGCAGCTTAGCCAGCTCCGCTTTCTGCTTCTCCAAGTTGCGCTCTTTCTCCTTCTCAAGCAGCGTGTTGGTGTTGCTGCGGACGGGCAGCTTGCTCTTTGACTGGAAGAGCTTCTGCAGTTCGATCCTGCTGTCCTGCTGGGCGATGACGGCCTGCACAAATCAGAGCACAAAAATTTTGTTTGCAATAGAAATACAACGGCATTTTTAAAATTGTAGATAATTCAATTTGTAGCTTTGTGAGGTTCGACTTGCCTGTAAGCTGTAGAGCTTCTGCGCCAGCGACTGAACGCCATCAAGCACCTACAAAGCAGCAGTGAAACTTTGGTTTATGAACACACATTCACATCTCCTGAACTTTTTCCAATCCTACTTCTACTGCCACTTCATGTGGCAGATCAACACAAAATTGTGAAGTGAAATGGTAGTGATGCATGCGTGGCAAAGTTTTATACTTTGCTCTTTTATTCAGATTCCTCTTAAAAACAAACGAGAAAGAAAGAAAATCAAGCGTAACTAGTGGAATCAGAGAAATAAGCAAGAGGATCGTGGTATGATTTGAAGAAATAAATTGATAAATAGCCATTATAGTTAGTTTGTTGTCATTTTTGTAGAACCGCCTTTTTATTTAAAATTTTAGGTTTTAAAATAAAAGGAAAAAAAAAAACATGAAACCTTTACAAAAAGAGCAAAGCTACATTTCCTTCTATGGGATGTTAATAATATGAAAACCGATGTAAAAAACAAAAAACAAAAAAAACTTTCCGACCTAAAGACAAGAAAAAAGATTTAAAAGATATTACTTGTACTTTTAGTGTCATTTTGTTGTGGAAATTTAATAAAATAATTACTAAAATCTATATGTGTAAAAATATTGGTCTCTCTTTTATCACTTTCAGCAAATTTATTAATGACCCCTGTGGGCCGTCGAGAGAGAGAGAAACCTCAATAGTTGAAAATTAATGTTAAAAGAAGCTCTTCCATCCATCCATTTTCTGTTCACCCTTCGTCCCTTAATGGGGTCGGGAGGGTTGCTGGTGCCCATCTCCAGCTACGTT
>CAEGAE010007135.1:0-46825 GCA_903067095.1 Girardinus metallicus
GAGAAAACACATTTTCTGTGTCCTTCACAATAATTCCTCCAGCCTCAGAAAAGGTTCCTGTCTCGTTTGCAGCAAGATCTTTTAATGCAGGGAGCTCTTTTAATGAAACTTCCCCAGGCAGGGAAGGATTGACAAGAAAAGACTCAAAAGACCCCAGCTGGGGAGGTCTGCTTCTCAGCCGGGGATGGATCGACAAGAAAAGATTCGTAAATGTCGTATCCAGAGTCGTTACCGGAGAAGCAAACCTCCCCAGCCGTGGAGGTTTGCTTCTCAGTCGAGGATGGATTGAAAAGATATTCGTCAAATAGATCATATCCAGAGTCGTTGCCAGAGAAGCAAGCAAACCTCCCCGGCTGGGGAGGTTTGCTTGCAGTAAAATAAAATTTTGATTTTCTATTTATTTTATTCATGGACTCATTTTACATATTTATTCATGGACTCATTTTACATATTTTTTATTGTGGATACTGCCCATATGTTATTTGTAAAACAAACTTAGACTATCAGTTACTGCCAATTTATTCTGATTAGTTATGAGATGTGTTTCTTTCTCACAGCTCATCTTCTCCAGATCTAGAAGAAAAACAGTAAAGTTTTTATTTTTTTATTTTTGTCTGGCAGTGCAGTAATCTGAATTACTATTCGAGTTCCAAAGAGAAGCAAAAGATTTACTTTCACATGTAGAACATATTTTTCATTTATAGTTTTTCTGAACGTGATTACTTGAAGGTGATTATTTAAATATTTTTGATTTTTTTTCCTTCTAGTACATCTGTTTTTCTGCTTTTGGTCTTAGATTTACTTAATGTTTTTCCACTTCTCTCATCTGATAAGCAATTTCGCTTCTCTTGTCTCCCATGCTTACTCACTTTTCTCATATGGCATATAAAGAATTTTACCTTATTTTGACAACCTTTGACTTCATCACTCGTATGCAAGATATCAAGGTACTTAAACTCTTCTGTTTGTAACATAGACTTTTCCTTGAACCAAAAGAATCAATCCATTTCCAGTTGGCGACTGTGGCCTCAGACAAACAGCCGGCTATGAATCACGTCAGTCTATGCTGAAGGTAAACTCTTCAACAAACTAACAAAACCACATCAACTGCAAAAAGCAAAGACGAAACCCTGAGGTGGAAAACCAGAAAATCTTCTCCTCCGTCTCTGTACTTCTTACCTTCAGATTTTGTGCATTAACACCACAAATA
Organism: Girardinus metallicus; assembly: GCA_903067095.1. NCBI lineage: Eukaryota > Metazoa > Chordata > Actinopteri > Cyprinodontiformes > Poeciliidae > Girardinus > Girardinus metallicus. The sequence goes on from CAEGAE010007135.1 coordinate 1,211, forward strand.
ATATTGGTGACAAACAGCAGCCGCCCAGACATAGTACAGAGCAGTGACATTGATTTTCTGCACTGTTTTAGAAATGTAGTCTGACTATAGTGATAGAAATCAGTCAAGTTCATTTGTATAGTAGATTTCAGCATCAACACAGTTCAAAGTGCTTTTACATCATGAAAACATAGAAACATCATAAAAACATCCTGGTTGTAGTCAGAACAGCAGCAGCAGCAGCATTCTGGACCAGCTGCAGCCGTGAGGACACCGTTGCAGTAATCAATAAGACTAAACACAAACCCATGGATGAGTTTCTCTAGATCTGGACTTGAGAGACGATAGCGCTCAATTCCAGTCCTCGAGAGCTACCGTCCTGCAACTTTTAGATGCATCCTTACCCTGACAGACCGGGATCAGCTCTGAACAGGCCTGGTGATGAGCCATTCATTTGATTCAGGTGTGTTGGAGCAGGGATGCATCTGAAAGTTGCAGGAAGGTAGCTCTCGAGGACTGGACTTAAGCACCCCTGCTCTAGATCTTGCTGAGACATTAGTCCTCCAAAGCTGGAAACGTTCTTCAGGTGATAGAAGGCCGACTTTGTAAGTGCCTTCATGTGGCTCTGAATGTTCAGGTCAGAGTTCATCACTACTCCCAGATTTCAGGCCTGATCACTACTTTCAAGCTGTAACAACTAAAGCTGTGTGCTGACCAGACCGGTCCTCTTTAGGTCCAAACATAATAACTTCAGTGATTATTCACTTCCTCTGCTGCAGTGGCAATGGAGGAAGTGAATTCTGTCCATGGGAGTCGTTCAGTCTATGTTGGCCACACTTCCAATATTGAATTAACAGCAACAACCATCTAGTTCGTTTTGGCACTTCACTCTTTGCAGTGGAGGATGGTTGTTTACAATGCAGGGAATTTCTGGAAAGCTTCATAGCGTAGAACTCGCGCATTATATACATCATGGCCAAATGTTGGCAACTGAGTAAAGTTTAAAACTTCAACAAAATCCACAACCCTAGCAGCAATTATTTCTCCAAAGGCCCAGGTTTCCCTTCAGACTCAATGTATGAAGCAAATAGCATCTGAACATCAAGTTTGACTTTTTTTACAAATTTCTACAGCTGAACTGATTTAGTGGAAATTGCTCTAGAAGAATTGCTTCCCAAGCAACCCATCTAACAGCCATAACTAATAGATACATGTAGTGAACTATTATATGTGTGCTAAATGTTTCTCAAGACACTTAGTTTATTACATTCCCTCATGGTTTTTCATTTGAACGCATCCTGCACAGTTCTGACAGTGACTGCATTGGCAGACAGATTCAAAGGGAGGAGCCAAGAACCCAAACCATAAAACAGAACTGATACAAACATTTGCTGCCAAGAAATCAACGACCATGTATCGTCACAAATCAACAGCCTGCAGGGACACGTTGGAAATGACCAACTATCGTCCAGCTAGTAAGAGTTTATGATTAATAGCTCATTATCTATAGGGCGCAAACCTTATCAGAAAAATTTAAAATAATGAACCTCTGACAGGTTCATTATTTCAGTTGTTTTTATACTGAAATATAAAACCTTATACCTTTCATTAAGTATCATTAAATATCAAAATGTATATTTTAGTGTCAAATATCTTCTAGTCCTAACATTTAACCTTTAATAATTTTCAGTAATGACTTCCCTTCAAACTTTCTTTTTTGCACAAGTGAGTGAACAACAAGTCTTCCAGAGAGTTGTTTTCTCTTTGTTTGCAGAGGCAACAATTATTTTCTACTTTATTAAAATATGTATATTCAACCTATAACAAAATTTAAATTAGATGTGAAACATCAACACTGACTTGGAAAGCATTATAAATTTTAAGTGAATAGAATTTAAGGATTCTCAGATACTAAAAGATTTAAGGATACCAGGTATAATTTTATAAAAACCCCAATCTAAAATGTGCAAAATTTTAATTATTAATATATTTACGCTTTGATTTTTAAAAGAAAAATCAAAAACAATCCAGGACAAAATACAGCATGCACAGTTAAACTTAACACTTTGTGCTCAGCATGCCCCTCTTCTGCTACAGCTCCATTTCCATTTCTGCTTTTCTCTAAAGAGTTTGGTGGCTCTGCCTCAATCTCCTCCTGTACTCACCGGTGGTTTAGCCACTTCCTGCCTGTGTAAACTTCCTTGTTTTTCCTTATGTCTCCTGTTTTGCTTGGCATCTCAGTTTGGCAGAATAAAATGCAGTGTTAGATTTTTAGCATTTTAATTCATGTAAAGAGAGCTCTGATTTCTTTGTGTAGCAATGACAAAACTCAAATACTATGAACTCTTCCACAATTCCTAGCTTGTAGGAAGCTGCAACGAGCCTTTGCCTTATTTGGAGTTGTTTTCTCTTTGCTGCTCGCACTCACTTCAAAAAGATCCTGGTTTCTGGCTTTACAAGTCAGAAACCAGTTAAGACCAGTTGGGTCACAAATACTGATCCATGTGAGACTGTGCTACCTGCCTAGGCGGAGCCTGGACAGATTGATTGCCTTAAAAGAAAGTTTAAGTCTCAGTGCAGGGCTTCCCTGAGACAAGATGGACGACGCAGGATTTGTGAGTAATTGTTAGCAGAAGGCCCAGAGTGAAGATTGCTCTTTATATTTTCTCTGCCTTAAGTTCACATTAAAATGTTAAAGCTAAGTATTGATGGAAATGTTATCCTTAGAACCTGTCCAGGGTGACCCCGCCTCTAGAACTAGATTGATTAAGTTAACTTTCTCTGCCCAGACACAACATCTTATTAAAACAGTTCTTATGAACAATAAGGCATCTGATGGGTCAGTGAGTTGTGGATTTGATGAGCAAAGAAGCCCAGATGTCAGCAGCTGCTAGGATGAAGCGTCTGGGAAAGGATTCCACTCAGACAGCCGCAAACTTCAGGCATCCAGAACTACGGTTCTTATCAAAAGGAAGATAGAGTGGAAACCACTTCATCAGTGTAATCAGACACAGTGTCTTTTCTTGAGGAAGCTAAAACTCTGTCAACATTATTTTGTGCAGTAGCTCAAATAAGCTTGGTGCAAGTTTACTTATGTTACTGAAAGTATAGCAACTCAATTATATGAAAATACTGGGGTTTATCAACTGGAGAACTTGTTCTAAGTCCATAAAACTATTAATCAAATACTAAGATATTTCTGTAGACATTATTAGCTGAAAATTGAAACGTAAATCTATACATCTAAAAAAAAAACATATAATTCTGTAACTGGCATCATTAGACATGTTTTAAGTTACTTTGAAGTTATCTGAATTAAAATTCTCCCTGTTTATTGTTGTCTTCAAATTCTCCAACAGCTAAAAAAGATACGGAGCTCAGGATTGTACTTCTTGGGAAAACTGGAGTTGGAAAAAGTGCAGCAGGAAACACCATGTTAGGAGGAAGATGTTTTAATTCTTGTCTCTCTTTTTCCTCTGTGACATCGGTCTGTGAGAAGAAAATCAATGATTTTGATGGTTCAAATCTGGTTGTTATTGATACTCCAGGTCTGTTTGATACAGATAAAAGTAATAAAGAGATTATGGAAGAAATTGCTAAAGGCATCTGCATGGTGGCTCCTGGTCCTCATGTGTTCCTGATTGTGCTCCAACCGACCAGATTCACCACAGAAGAAGAAAAAAGCTTAAAAATTATTCAGAAAATCTTTGGCAGTGAAGCAGCCACATACACTATGATCCTGTTTACCCATGGAGATGAACTGAAACGGGAAAATATTACAGTAGAAAAAATGTTACTAAAACACAGACCCCTACAACGTTTCATCAGTCAGTGTGCCTTCTTCCAGACATTTGAAGATAAATATCATGTCTTTGACAACACAGCTGAGGATCCTGGTCAAGTCAGGGGACTGGTGCAGAAGATCCACAGACTGGTTAAGGGAAATGGAGGAAGTTACTACACCAACGAAATGTTAGAAGAGGCACAGAGAGCCAAGCAAGAAGAAGCAGATCGATTAATCAGAGAAAATCCAGAAATTGATCCTGAAGATGCAAGAAGGCGGGCAGAGAAAGACAACTCATTTATGCGTGCTACTCTGGGGGCTGCTGCTGCTGGAGCCGCTACTGGAGCCGGTGTTGGAGCTGCTATTGGAGTTTTGGGAGGACCGATAGGAGTTGCTGTTGGAGCTGGTATTGGAGTTAATCTGGGAGCAATTGTTGGAGCTGCAGTATCAGTGCAAAAGATGGGATGTGCTACACAGTGATAATACGTGTGATGTTTTGGCTGCGGCTTATTAAGCTATGATGTTACATGAATAACAAAATATTTACCAGTATAAGCAGAAATTTATCTAATTAGTTACTGGCTTAACTGAGGACGGATTAACTGTCAATCAGTTGAACGGCTGTCAATGATTAATATTTACAACCTGCTTGATTATATAATGTAATGTAAGCTAAGTTCATGGTTATTTTTCTATGTTAGTTAACATGTTTGATTTTGGACATAATAGTAGGCAGCACAAACAATTGTGTAATGACTACATTGTAAAAATGGAGTGTAAGCAATATCACAGCAAAGCCATAATCGAGCCATGTTTTCGCAGAATAAAGGCACTTTTCCTCACAAATCAGTTTGTCTGCCATCATGTGTGTCACATTCACATGAAACTGTACAAAGTAGATAATTGAACTGGAATATGGGAAGTTTCAGGTCCAGCAGCAAAACAGATCTACATGGAGATGGTCAGAAAACTGGAGACGTGATTTTAATCAGCAGGTTCAAAAGGCTGCAAACAGCTCCACCTTGTGGAGTTTTAGATATGTATGATATGTACGTCTGTATGATAAAGCGATGTACATGTGTACCGGCCCAGTACACACACAAAAAAAAAAAACAGATGTTTTTCGTCACACACACGATTGGATTTTGCACGCCAAAATCTGTTGTGCAAAAACGGGAAATATGGACACAAAAGCTATCAGTGGCTGAGCAACATGAGAGTTCGCCTATTAAATTGACTCAATATGAATACATAAAAGAAAATTAGATTTTTTAATGAATTTTCTTGTGAGCCTGCTGATTTTTCAGATTTTTCTATAATTTTTGTTCAGGTTAACTGAAAAAGTGAGCCATTACTGTTACAGGTTAATTTTCCAAACTACAGAAAAGTAATTGTTAGGGATCCACAAATATGAAAATTTGGGCCGACGTTGATACCCAATAATTGATAGATTGCTAGAATAATTGCTTACAACAGCCCTAATACATATTCAGAGAGGTTTTAGTTTAACATGTTCAGAGAAAAGGTCGTTCACAGTCCTACAGACCAATGGAGTCTCTTGAGGAAACATGACCGTCTGCAGAACATTCCTCCACAATCTGAAGACCATCAGTTTGCTTCAGAGCACTGATAATTGCAAGCACAACATAGAGATCGCAATGTCTCTTTGTGGATTCAATTGGTTTAATGTTAAAGTTAAAATTCTTGGCCTCTTGCCATAATTAACAAATGGTGATATATTATTTATTAGTCAGCTCAATGAAAGTGCCGCTCAGGAGAACTACACCAGATTGGCTAATATAAGGCAACTCATAAATGGAAAAAAACAATCCTAACATTACCGTCACCAAAAAGGGTGAGAACCAGACTGACAAGGTGCTTATTTTTCCGAGCTGCTTTGTTTCCAGAATGTACAAGGTAACTATGAGCCTTAGGGTTTTAGGCAGCCCCATCTTTGCGTAAAGATAACTCGTCTATGGCAAACAAAAAAGAACTTCTTAGCACTTCAGACCGCCAGCAGACAGGAAACCGTTCTGTATTTAACAAGTAAAAGAGATAAAACTCTTACCTCGTTTCTGTGAGTGGGCCCAGTCGGCGCCCCGTCCGCGGTCAGTCTGAAGAGAGTCACCTTTCTTCCCTTGATTTCTTCAATTGTTCAATGGTCATCATTTGTAAGAGAATTGAAAGGTGGCTAAACTCAAATATATAAATAAAAGAAATAACGCACAGAGATAGAGTTCCTTGCTGCTTTTTGGCCAAGGCGAGCTGGGAGATTTATTACACACTTCCATGGATGCATCTTACAACTTCATCAGTACAAAAACCCCGTATTCCTAACATCACTCTTTTTTTTACATTCTCATCTTTACTGATTTGAGTTGGAAAGTTTCGACCAATAGCATTACTACCTTTGATTTACGTAAGGATCCCTGGCATCTCCTACACTGATTGTGTGTTGGACTTCCTTGAAATTATTTGAGACCTCTTGACCTCAACATCTGCTCCAATTCAGATTTGCCGAATAAGCCAATTCCTCCAGGTTGTTGTTCTTATCTGTCCAACCAGCGTCCTTTCCCAAGTCATATTTGGTCTAACTTTGCGCTTCGCACACAAGGAAGGGGAGGATGTTAGGTCAGTTTGACCCAGAGAGATGCCAAGAATCCTTTCGCAAAAACAACTCCATAAATAGTATTTCCTCTCTTACAATATCAGCAGGCACTTTGGTCTTAATTAAGGTCTGAATAAAGAAACTTCACAATGTTGACACAGAAACTGTCTGCTGAGAAGAATAAAGAAAAAAGATCGGTTCTGATACCTCTGTAGCCAGGTCTCCATCATGACTGCATGTTTTCTTGCAGGTAGCAGAAGAAGCTGAAGTCCCGTCGCATCGGACTTGACCAGCAGCAGACCAGAAGCTGCAGCTTCCAAAATCCTGGAAGCTGCAGGAAATGTTTTTGCACCTTTTTTCTGTGAAATGAAGCGAGAAAAACATTTGTTTGAGCAGTCAGTTCACCTGGTGCTGGGAAACTGACTGTCAGAGTGAGAGAAATTAGGTGTTGCCACCCTGATCCAACAGCTCTACAACTCCACAAGGTGGCGCTGTTTGCAGCCTTTTGAGACATCATTCAGCTTTCAGTGCAACAAAAACAAGTCAAAAAAAAAAAAAGAAAAAAAAGCTGGTTTCAGGTAAAAAAAAAAAAAACAACCTGCTGATTGGCTTCTTGTTCCCAGTTTTTTTACCTTCTGCTGGACCCCATAATCAATTTCATTTCATTTCAATTATCAATCCATGCTCAACGGTTTCATGTGAATGTGACGGCAGGTGATTTGTGTGTGTTTTTATTCTGTGAAAATAGAAATCCGTTTCTCTAGTAATGGCTTTGCTGCGATTACACTTACACTGCTTTTACACAATGTAGACTTAGTGCACAGTTTATGTAAAAAATAAAACCTATTAATTATCACAGACAAACAATCATGAACTCATCTTACATAAGAGTAATACAAATAAACTTCCAATATTATACTTTGAGTATTTAGGGGCAAACTAAGAAAAAATAAAATTACAAAAATAAAATAATATAATTACAAGAACTGGTGCCAATATTAACAAAAACAAGTCGTAATATTATGGATGCCTTGTAGTACTACGACTTTATTCTCGTATTATTATTTTATTCTCGTAATTTCATTACTTTATTCTCGTAATTTACTTATTTATTGTTATTTTCTTAGAATGTCTGGACTGATGTTTGAACAAATGTCTTTTCTCTTTCTCATAACCCGCTTTCTGTTAGACAACTGTCAAATAAAGGACACTGGAGCTGACAAAACCTTTAAAAATAACCAAAAGATACGTTGTAATCGCACTCTAACCAAAAAATTACCGGGTAAATAACCGTAAAACCGCCAAACTTTTTCTTCGAAGGAGGTAACGGAAAGCACTCTAAAGGCAGCTTCACCAACGGTAGTTAGCATTTAGGCTAGCGGCAGTTAACGGTCACTTCTAACAAAATACACAAATGAATTCCTCAAAATACAATCTGTGCCAATAAAATACTGCTCTCCACTCGCAAACACTTACAATAATGGCACCTTATCGATTTATTGTAGATTTCACCCACCTGTTAACACAGAAATCAGCTTGTTTCTTTTTGAATTATGGTTTCCCAGCGTTGCTGACTCTAAGCTTCTTCTAGGCTTGCAGTTAGCCTCTCTCGTATTTGCCGCTACTGCCATCTTCTGGCGGAAACTGGTGTTGCATCAGAAATATACTCAATCATATGGGTGGAAAAAAAGAAACAAAGAAAGTGCAACGATTATGGATAAACAGACGATGAAAACTCAAAATTTAATGTCTCAGAAAACGCTGAGAGGAATGTAAATGTTTGAGAGGTAAAGAACTGGACTGTTTATGAAATGCGTGACAAAAATGTCACTTTTTCATAATATTTTTTATAATATTCTAAATTTTTGGAGCTGTACTTGAGCAATTATGGATGATTTTCAACAAATGAAGTGAAGCGGAAGAGATGTGAAATTTTCTAGCTTTAAAAAGCAATTTCTGTTGCTTCAGGGTTAAAACTGCTCTCAGAACAGGAGGTCTGCTGGATGTGTAGTGTTTGTTCAGACAACACTGAACATAATTAGGAAAAATTAACCAAGAAATCTGATTTTATCTGATCCACAGGAACTTTAAATCCTGTAGAACAAGTCCTCTCTCTGTTTGTCTTCAGTTGTCACTGTTTCTCCCCTGATCTCTGAGTTTCTTCTGTTTAATTTGAGTGATCAAAATTAAACAGTGAATTTCATGAGAAATTCCTGGAGAAAAACAAATAAGCCATGTCCTTCCTAAATAAACACATCTGCTTGTTCTGCTGTCTTCTAAAAACAATGCTAAATATGTTTAAACTTCATTTCATAAGGAAATAGTAAGTCAGTTCATTGTTGGGAACCACAGACTCTTAACCTCAGTTATCCAGATGATTTGGATTGCGTCAGTTTTTAAAAGTCAGACATGCACTCGGACTGTTGGACTCGATTTACAACAATTAATGCAACATTTATTGACATATTTAAATTCATCCATCTCAAAAAGTTTTATATGTGGATATTTTTTAATACTCAGAGTTGATATGCTATAACTTCACTGCAAAAACACAAAATCTTAAAGTGCAAAACTCTTAATACACTTGAAATACGACAAAACTAACAAATAACGTCAGCAAGACATAGGAGCTGGTTTTAAGTCAATAGTTCTTTTAATACTGACGAAAAAGTACTGGTTTCACTGGTAGATTATTTCACAAGAGTACATTTTTACCATAAGTGAAATAATCTGCCAGTGGAAATAGTACTTTTTAAAATTAATATTAAGGAATTATTTATTTAAAGCAATCCAATATATCTCGCTAAAAAGTTACTTATAAGTTAGTTTTGTCTTATTTAAATTGTACTGAGATATTTGCAACAGAAACTAGACCAAAAATAAGTGGTAAGATTTTGTGGTTTTGCCGTTTTTGTTGTTTTTACATTTAACCACTAGTTGGCAGCAGAGTTCACGTAGAGCTGAAAATTGAGTAATTTTGCTGTATTTTTTTGCTCTGTTGTTTAGAAATTGCATAGCACGACACAAAGTCATCTAATAATCCACACAAATGGATCTTTCTCCTCTTCATATTCTCGGTACATTAGGGAACGCTGTGCTGAGAACAAAGGCCTCACAGTTCAGACCAGACCAGAAACGGTTCTTCTCTAGATGAACTATACGGTTCCTACTGAAGGTTCTGGATCCATTTTGGGGTCAGAAGACTCAATTCGATCAGATCTGATAGATTTCCACCTTCTTCCTCAACTAAACCATCGTTGTGTTTGTTCCTTAATTGGGTTGGAATGTTTTAGAGAGGCATTTGTTCTTCCTGGTTTTCTACCAGGAAGAATTTATTCCCGTCTTCTCTGTGGTTGTTTTAGTAACTGCAGGGTGACAGCAGATCTACCAGAGCCACTTTTAGTAGAGATAAATGTAAGGTTCCTTCCTGTAGAACCACTTTTAAGTCAAACGGCTCTCTCTGTGAGAGGATCCACAATCTGGAACTCACTCCCTATCAATTTGAAGTTTAAGACCAGATTCAATATGTTAAAAAAAACAAACCGAACTCCGGCTGAGTCAAAAACATTCGGAAGAAAATTAGGGTCACAGGAAAAAGGAAGAAAACCGACATTAATCTCAGATTTCTAACTTTAATTTCAGAATTCTGGAATTTGTCCTTGTTATTGTGTGTCTGTAACTAACTAACTAACTAACAATAGTCTGCTTTTTCTGTCTATTTCATTTGATTAATGGTTTTTTAGGGTTAAAAAAAACATTTAAAACAAAGATCATAAAGTAAAAACAAGATTTATTTAATAAAAAACAGAAACATAAGTTAAAAACCAGAATTTAAATGTTTCACTCTAATAGAAATATTTATAATATTTTTGCCTTTTCCCAGCTTCTATCTGACAACGAAAATTCATCAAATCCCCTTCCTATGAGAACACTGCGCCTCCTCATGATGTCCTAATAATCTGCAGACGTCTGGAAGTTTTGTTGGAGAAATTTTCTTCAGAAGATCCTGCAGGTGAAGCTGGACTTTGAGGATGATTATCCCGGATAGATTAGGATCCCGGATGAGTGGAGATGTTCTGATGGTTCCTCAGTTTTCCTAGAATAAAAATCCATTATTCTATTCAAAGCTGACTGGATTATTTTAATTTAAGCTGGACTCTGAGTCGCAGCATCACATCCAGCTTTGTCTGCAGGATGTGGAGGATCTCATGGATTCATCCAGATCAGTTTAATAAGTCCCAAAGATCCCGTCCTGCAGCTTCTTGCTGGTTTTTCCAGGATTATTCCACGTATTTGGGAATGCAGCCCTCCACCTCCACCATCTCAGGCCAGTTATCGTACTTATTTTTGGAATCGTCGCTCTTCATGTGCTGAAACACACGAATGGATCAGATTTTAGTTTCACAGCAGACGAAGGAGTCAGCAAACCAGGTTTAAATTAGTTTAGTTTGATGACTTTACCTTCTCGAAGTTGCTTTTCCCCGTCATCCCTTTGCCACCAACAAACACCCAGTTATCCCGATATCCCAGAGAACGGATGGTGGAGCTTCCCATGTCCGAGATCAGAGTCCTGGCCTCCTCATTTAAACTAAAGGAAAAAAAAAACACTGGATATTGGGTCTGATAAATGAATAAATAAATATTGGCAAGTAAATAAATAAATATTGATTTATACAGAAAAGTAAATAAATATTGATTTAGAAAAATTGTTTATGTAAAAATGTATATAAATCATATTCATATAGTATATGAAACTGTTGTTTATTATATAAATAAGTAATTTATATAAATAATTAATATCAGTAAGTAAATTAATTGATTATTTAGCTAATAATTAATTAGTATAAGCAAGTAAATAAATTAAAATAAATGAATAACAATTAATAAATAAGTATTAGTGAAAAAATAATAAGTAAAGAGGTATACAGATAAATATTATGAAAAAAATTATTGACTGAATACAAATAATTATATAATAAATAAAATCTAAAAATAAATCAATAAGTAAATAAATAATAAATAGCAAAATATTTTCAGGTAAATAAAATGATTTAAATAAATGGATAAATAAGTAGAAGTGAGCAAATAAATAAAAATTAATAACAATAAATATTATGAAATATAAGTAAATAAACAAACTCAACATTATTACCCATTTATTTATCTAAATATATAATGTATCCTCCCACATGTTTGAAATAAATCAAATCTCTTTATATATCTGATAAATAATCTATGACAGTAAAAATCTTTAGTTATGAAATTGTTCTGTTGTGATTTGTGGATAAATTTCTCAAACTATGAAGAAAGTTTGATTACAGCTTGACTGTGTTTCTGTGATCAAATCGTAAATCATCTTAATTCATCTTAATGAAGCTAATAAAATAATCTGGGATCAAATTATTTCTGGTATTTTTTCAGACTTTAATAAGTTTTGCTCTTTAGAAACTTTATCTTATTTCCTCAGAGCAGCTTTAAGGTTTTCTCCGTAAATATGAAGCGACTTTCGGGAGAACTGACTTTGAGGATCCCTCGTCGAACACGGCCATCAGAACCACAGAACCCGTCTCGATGTTCTTCAGGAACTCGATGAGCGGCTCCACACCTGCAACACAAACATCAGCATCAGGATCCGTTTGGATCCAACAGAATCCGGTCTCATGATGGCGACTTACTGCCGCTGTACATGTTGAAGTGATCCGTCTTCAGGACGTCTCCGGATTTACCTGCCGGAGACAAACCAGGTGACATCAGCCTGGAGCTCAGGCCGGTTCTAAGACCACTTATTATTAAAAAATACCAAAAACCATTTTATTCAGCTTCTAATATGTATGAAAAACTAATAGAATATAGGGGTCACTTCAAGAAAAAAAGATATGGAGTAACTATATTTTTTTCTTTATGTATTTGTTTTTTACTTGGCTGATCACCTATTTTAAAATTGGAGTCCAAATGATGCCGAAAATGTTGAACTCATTAGACAAAATTCTAATAATCATAAAAGGCAAAATTATGGGGAAAAAAGATGAGAAAAAAAGAATATAAATAAAATGATTAAAAAAACATTAATAGTCAAATTTGTTAAACTTTTGGAACTCATAAAATTCATCAAAATCTTTAAATTTCAGATTTTTTCTATAAAATTAACATTTGAAACTCTGAAACTTCCAAGAATTTTCTAGAAGAATTCTGAAATTAATCTCAAACTTTTTTTCTTTCTAGCAATTTTTTTTGACTTTTCAAGCTCAGAAATGTTTCTTTTTTTATTCAGAAAATTTCTGAATTTTTTTGGTGGAAATGTACTCCTATTTATTGAGTTTCATTGTATAATGACTCTGATATGCACATCGTAAAAACAGCTGCTTTTATGATAAGAAAAACATTTTATAAGTAAATAAACATACATATTTCAGGTTAACTGAAATTAATGCAAAATTAGTCATAATTACTCTCTAAATTAAAATGTAAAAACCCAGATTTAATCCCCATCACTCACCGTTTACCACCACAATGTTGATGCCATCGCCAGCGTTGTTCAGAACGGTTCCTAAAGCCCTGAAGCAACAAAACACAGAGTCAACAAACATCATCTGAACAACGACGTGAATTAAATGAAGCAAAAGGTCCAGAAAGACACAAAAGAGGCTGAAAAACCAAGAAAAAGGCCAAACAAACCGAATTAAACGTCCACAAAGAGACAAACAGAGCAGACAGACAGAAGAGGACGGAGATCCTACAGGTTGTTGTTGACGCAGATTTTTGGAGGCACAACGTTTGCAGCTCCGCTCTGGATGAAGAAACCGATGTGATTCCCTGGACAGACGTTCTTCCTGGAACAAGGCCCGTCTGCAGGAAAAAACACAAATCAGATCCCGACTAACCCACGAGATCCGGTCCGTTCTGACCGGGTTCAGACTCACCTGTGTTGGAGGCCCGACCGGAGATCAGCGCATTTTTAATTTTATCTGCAAGAGAAGAAACAATCCAGTAAAAATACAATAAAATTGTTTCAAAGCAGGTCAGATTTTAAACAGTTTTTTTTTTTTTGTTTTCTTTTCTAAAAAAAAAAAAAAACAACAAAAAAAAAACAATTAAAAATTACAAAAAATATTTTCAAAAAATGCCTTTTTTCCCCAAACATCCCTTCTGTGAGTTGGATAACAGAGAACTGAGGCCAAACTATGATTTTTGTTTTATTACGAGAGAATCGTTATAATATTCGAAGAAAGAAAAACACAATTTTACCACAAAAAAGATAAAGTGTTTCTATTAAGTATCATCTGCAAAACTTATATCAAAGTATATCTACACGAGATGCTCAACACTCCTCATTTAATTTGTATTTTTCATGTTGGAGTTCTCATAAAATTACTACTTTATTTTCCTTATATTACGACTGTATTCTGATAATATTATGACTTTATTCTTGTAATTGGAAAAATAATAATTTTGATCCCTGCTATTCCTTGTAGAGTTGATCTGAATTAAAAGTCAAAATAAATCGAAGGTGAAAAACACACTAGTCAAACAAGATGGCGGATCTGGGTGTGGTGACATCACGCAATCTGAACTATGACAATGGTAAAAAAACATAATCCAGATTTTCCAGAAATATAATAATCAAAAACAAAAAAATTGATTAGTCGATAAAATCAGTTTATCAACCAGGAAACCTGAAATGAATCCGTTTTATGGAGAAAACAAGAACATCTGCAGGACTTTTATTAACATCTGCATCATCATCATCATCACTGTGACACAGAAACTCTCTCTACCAGCAGAATCTGGAGGTTCTGACCTTTGATCGGGTCGTTGTAGAGCTTCAGGAAGATGACGACGATGAACAGCAGGAGGATGAAGAGCATCAGCGCCTGGAGAAACCCTGAAAGACAAAAAAAATAAAAAAATCTATGAAAAAAATCTGTTTTAGAGAAACAACAGGAGAATAAAGATGAAGATTTTCTGAGCAGGTTCTGAACCGGTCAGATTATTTCTGCAGCAGGAAACGACGCAACTGGGATGTTCACTGCAAAAAAACTAAATCTTACCAAGTATTGTTGTCTAGTTTCTGGAGCAAGTATCTTAGTACACTTGCAATAAACAAAAATTAACACAGAAGCAACTTCATAGCAAGATACAGAGGATTGTATTAAGGCAATAATACTATAATAATGATGAAAAATATTGAACTTACAAGACATTTTCCCACAAGTGAAACAATCTTTTTCAACAATAATAAGGAATCATTTACTTAAAAGAAGCTCCTATGTCTTGTGGAAAAGTTACTTATAAGTTAGTTTTGTCTTGTTTCACGTATATTAAGATGTTTGCACCAGAATAGACAAAAAGACTTTTTAAGGTTTTTGTGTTTTTGCAGTTTTATCAAACTGATAAAATCAGGGAGGTTGGAAACTTACATCTGATGATGTTGCATTGATTCCCAATGTTTCTTTTCCCTGAAATGCAAAAAGTGATGCTGTGAGTGTTGAGCTTTTCAGGGCGAACAGGTCAGACGGGTGAGAGGACGAATCATTGTCTGCAGCAGGTAAATCCTCCGAGTGTTTTCAGGATTATACCAAAGATTAAAGGATTTAAAACGAACTTCAGCACAAACACAGAAAAACACAGACTAGATTAGAGTTAAAACACATCAACGTGAACAAATCAGCTTCAGAGCAAGATTACCGTTCAAACATTTTAACAAGTCGACAATTTAAACTCATTTTTACGTTAAGTAGCATAATCAGATATAAAATAGTGACTTTGTGCAAATAAGTAATAAGCAGGGAAGAGTTGGAGCGTCTTGAAGAGACAGTGAGGATCGAACACAGAGGATGGCTGCAGGGCTTTATTCAGAGGTTCTGTACGGACACAGCCAGTGTTATGCTTCGTTTTACGTTCAGAGACAAATAAAACTAATAAAATAAATAGAGTAAGATAAGCAGGGAGCGCTGAGCACTTCCTGAACAGACATGAGGAAAAATAAACTGAAACTTGCTGCAGTTTACCGGATGGTTCTGTATAGGATTTCCTGGTTTTCCCGTTCCACCATTGAGTCAAAATGAGAAAATAAAAATGTGAAGCATCCAGTTCTTGCCAGAAAAAGTTACGGTGAAATTTTATGGCAGTGCAAAGAAGGATTCATCATAAAATCAAGAAAATGATGGCTAGTTCTGAGCTTTTATGAGGCTGTCAGACTGTCTTCAGTCAGAGGCTTCTTCAGATTCTCTGTAAGGCAGACTGCTACAGGAGATCCTTTCTGCACACAGCCATCACCATAAATAACTCTTTGAATTATCTTAAATTAATGAGTTACAACGTTTCATTTCCCTTTGGGATCAATAAAGTGCTTCTGAACTGAATTAAAAACCTCAGTTTTTCCTTTATGCTGTGAACTGGCAGGGTAAAGAAAGCTGCCTGTTCGTTTTTTAACATTATTTGTTATTGTACATGATTATTGTATGCCTATTTTATATTAAGATATTTTCTCATCACTAAGATCTTGGTATGTTGGTATGTTTTTGTGTAAAATCTCCATCAAGTATTCAAGTATTTTCAAGCGGAAATGCTTGCAAAAAAGAAGATGTGAGGTAGTTAGCTTGGTTCCATACAGTTTTCTGACTGTTTTATGGAAGCAACGTTCGTCGGACTTTGTGTGTATTTTTGTTAGCAATCCTTCAATTAATCAACTGCAGATGAAACACAAGAGTGTAACAGAAACTAACTCAATAAACAAGCATCAAACCTGAAAAACTAACGTAGGCGACTAAACGGTCCGTTTACGGTTTTGTGTTCTGTTGAGAGGAAAATGTTGCGTGTTTTTGGGCGTTGATGCACTTGATCTTAATCTCTGTTCATTTGCCTGGCGGAGCTCTTATCATTTGGCTGCCGCGGCAACCAAATGACAACCAAATGAGGCGTAAAGAATTTCTGAGTTGTTCTTCAATTGTCTTTCCGCGTTATTTTCCCATTGTTGTGGTGCATTGCAGCCATTGTAATTCCTTAAAGTTCAATGACAGACAGAAGCTGGACTAACTGACTCTTTAGTTCAGAAAGTCTCGATTCATAATCTTCAAATAGGACGAAATATTTCATAAAATCTAACAAACTGGTACCTAGTTTGTTAGATATAAAATCCAATATAAAAGACAAATTCTTTTAGTTATTTCTTGCATTTTGACAGAAATTATAGAAACCAAATTGTTTATACATATATATCTATGTAGAATATATATGTATCAAAACATTAATTTTCTCAGCTTTAATTTAAGGCATATATTTTATAAGAAATAAGAACACTGTGATAATTTTTCTGACAGATTTGTGCTCTTCTCGCACAGAACAGTACAAAGTTTTACCTTCACTTTTTCTTTGTCAGAAGTGAAACATTAGAAACTGATTTCTTCCTGATGCTTTGAGGAAAACTTCGTCAGGATTCACAAGATGTCAACATCTTTCCACCTCTGATGCAACAAAGACTCTTTGCTGATCAGCAACCAGAAGGTTTCAGAAACAAAGCAGAAAAAACACTGAAACATTTTATGTACTTTAACAGAAGCAGCAGAAACACAGTGAACCGTGGGAGACAAGAAACTGGGCTTTCCAGTTGGTTTAGTCTTTGGGTTTACTGGCATGTCTTCTCAACTTGACTCACCGCCAAGCTTTATGTCTTAAAAGTTTGATCAAGATAAAGATCTGAACTTTACTCCCTTGAGATTGTAGGAAGATAAAATTAGAAATATTTTCAGTGAAACGCCGGTTCATGATTCACTTTACAACATCGGAAATTAAAATCTTTAGCAGGTGAAATGACTCAAATCCAGACCGTCGGAAGGAAATACCTGAAATATTAACTGTTAGCAAACAGGTGAGGCAAGACTGTACCAGAAACACGAGGTACACCTGGACAGGTAAACTGGCTGCATCATTAAGATCCAAAAAGATAAACTAGCTACCTCATTAACACCTGGACAGGTAAACTGGCTGCATCATTAAGATCCAAACAGATAAACTAGCTACCTCATTAACACCTGAGCAGGTAGTTCTGCTCTAATGCTATCAATTAACTCCTCCACAGAATATTTTGGTGTATTATTAACACCTGTAAAGGTAATTATATTCTATTATCAACACCTTTAGAGTTATGTTTACTCTGTTAATAACAACTTACACCTGTACAGGATATTTACTCAACTATTAACACCTGTAAAAGTATTTCTACTCTATTATTAACACCTGTACAGGTACTTCTGCTTTACTGCTAACATTTAATATCTGTACAGGTAACTTACTCTATGATTAACACCTGTACAGGTACTTCTGCTTTACTGCTAACATTTAATATCTGTACAGGTAACTTACTCTATGATTAACACCTGTACAGGTATGTGTTTTCTATTGCTAACAACCAACACCTGCATAGGTAATTTTGCTCTACTCTAAACACCTGTTCAGGTAAGCCAGCTGCCCTTCATACAGAGCAGAGAAATAAATCAAAATCATGAAGAAATGAGATCAAACTGACCGACTCTGAAGGTGAACATGTTTCTTGTCCGGCTGCCATTCACTGTGAACGGCCTCAGGTGGAATCCAGGAGTAGCAGGTTGAACTTGCTCCGCCCCCTGCTGCCTAGCAACAGCCAATCAGCAGCTGCACTGTCGCAGTCCGGATGCAGAGCCCGGAGTTTTCTATATAGATAATCACATTACACTCACAAACATTCCTAACTCGAGAGTTAGGAATGTTTTATGTATCAATTAATTTATTTTTTAGTTTGCATCGGTTCTAAAATCTATCAGAATTTAACACATGAATAGTGTAAAAATAACCCTTTTGATTACGCTTATGTTTATTAGTCATGATTATTTTGTGTTACTTGTTTCAGAATCAATGTAAATCATTTTTGTTGTTATTAATCCAAACAATGCGCAGGTTTAAACCCCACAGAGGATCTGAAGCTTGAGGAAGCCACACGGTTGTGAATCTGAATGCCAAACCTGAAGTTTCAGGTTCAAGGCCTCTGTAAAGTGTAAGAAGTTGTTCGTCTGGGTCTGCAGACGATTGTTCTGGTCAAACAGCCCTGTGGTGTGTTCAGGGAGTGTCGCGGCATTCAAGTTTCAGTTTCCAGAGCGGTTTTCCTGAGCACGTTTTTCTCGTTTCCTTCAGGGGGTGAAAGCTTCAGTTCATCCATCATCATGTCAGATATTAATTTTCACCTAAATCAAAATATTGATCAGTCATAATTCTGACACGGTTGGCGTGTCAGAACATCCTGATAAACAGGCTATTTCCTGATTAAAAAGAGGCTTGTTTCTGTAAGCACTGATAGTCATTTAAGTACGGTGTCCCACAAGGCTCAGTTTTAGATACTTCTCTTTTTTTGATACCTACATGGGGCCTTTGGGAAACACCTTCAGAAGAAACTGACTTTATCTTTGTGAATACTGCGTGCTGATGACAGATTTAAATCAGTGTTTCCTGGCACTCAGCTGCTGATCACTATAGGAATGTTACTGCTGTGAGTTGAAAGGAAACTAATCTTTAATCTTTTCACTTCAAAATCCTATAAATTATTACTTTTATGTTTTTTTTTTTTATTACTTTGTGTACACAATTTCAGTCACTGGTAGTTGTTTTTAAATGGGATTATAAACTAATCAGGATTGTTTTTGTGAATTTTATGAAACATTTTTGTTTAAAAATATTACTTGTGCAGATTTACTTACTTTATGGACAGAACATGTTACTTTTATGCTTAAGTGTATTAAATACATTTTTGCTCTAATCTATTTTTAAGGTCGTCATAGAATGTAATCTTGCTATTTATCCATTCTTAAATGCAAAATGTATTTTATATAATTTTGGCTTAATTGCTGCTCTTGCTAAGTTTTTTCACCAGTTGGCCTTTAGTCTTTATACTCCATGATTAATCAATTACTAAGTTATTAAATTAGTTGATGATTATCTCAGTAATTGATTCATCACTACTGTTTGTTTCAGCCCTACTCACTATGCAGGGCCGGATCTAGAAGGATGTGGGACCCTGGGCTACGGCTTTGGGGCCCAACGAACACAAAAAACTAGTACAACTTATTTGAAGACTTACTGCACTGTTCAAAAGTAAAGTTCAACTCAATTTCATTCAATAACCACATCAAATTCATAAGAAACCAAATAAGAGAAAGTGAATAAGACTTGATCATATTATCAAATCGATAAAGACTCAGAGTTTTAATCCTCCACAGAAACCTGACACAAGAACAGACAAATGTCAGGACAGAAAATTAAAAGGCAGTTTTTACAACATGGTATAAAACATTCAACGCGTTTTTAAAATCTTGGTTCCAGCAGCAGGGGGCGCTGCTTCTGTGAAAGCACTTCAGGAAGGAAACTGCTGCATTTCTCTTCTTTTTCTTCTTCAACTCGGGTCATAAATTACAGAGCAGAACGTCGGAGATTATAAAAACAAAACAAACTTATTTCTTTAAACCAGTGATGGACTCACAGTCGCTGCAGATGTGACTCGATGAGGATTCGGTTCCAGAGTTCACCCAAAGAGGGCGCCGTTTCACCTGATTACGCAGTTTCTTACCAGGAGGAAAGCTGTCTTAAATTAAAAAACAATAATAAAAACACTAAAAATACAACATCTTACAGTATTTTTGTCTAGTTTCCAGTGCAATTATTGTAATAGTCTTGAAATAAAACAAAACTAACTTACAAGTAGCTTCGGAGAGTAATAGGAGCTTCTTTTCAGTTGATAATTCCTTAATACTGATAAAGCGAACCTTTTCCTGTATAACATGGAGAAACAATCTTGTTATAAAGTGGAATAATCTGCCAGTGGAACTAGAACTTTTTAAAATCAATATTAAAGAATTATTGACCTAAAACAAGCTACTATATTAGGGATGTCTAAAGTGTGGACCCCTCTCTCAAAACTTTCCAACATTTGAAATTCAGAAATGTCCATGTTTTTTTTTTTTTATTCTGAGATTAATCTAGTTTAGTTTTTTGGTGGAAATTTACTACTTTTTTCTATTTACAATGGCTCTAATATGCTGTTGTACTGAGCACATAGAAACACTTTTATTTTATTCATAACAGCATTATTTTTTATTTAAAGTTAGAAGAACATTACGGCCCCTGAATACTTTGAACTTCAGGATTCAGGCCCATTTTGTAAAATGTTTGGACACCACTGTTACATTTCAGCTAGTTTTGTCTTATTGGAAGTATACTAAGATATTTGCACTACAAACTAGACCAAACGTACTTGGTAAGATTTTGTGTTTTGAGCCGGTTTGACTCAGAGATGATGAGCAGTAAGAAGGAGACGATAACTCCCTGATAAACCCGGTGGACCTGCAGAACCAGGATCTGAACCTGAGCCAGGACCAGCCTTTTTTCCCCCAGTAGCATCAGTCTGGATCCACAGCAGGATGACGCTCTGCGTCTCCACATCGTCCCGCCTACAGCAGGCTGTTCAGGTGTCCCACAGGGTTCATCATCAGGGCCCGCTGGTTCAGCGCCTCCCTGTCCCGGACCAGCGCCGCCCTCTCCTGCTCCACCAGGGCGCGGTCCTGCTCCACGGCCGCCCGCTCCCGGTCCAACCACAGCCGCTCCGCCTGCACCGCCGCCCGGTCCCGCTCCACCGTCTCCCGCTCCCGCTCCAACGCCGCTCGCTCCCGCTCCACCGCCTCCCACTCCCGCTCCAGTCCTCCCAGCGACCCGCCGCACGGCTCCTGGAAGTCCGTGGAGGAGGACGGCTGCTGCGCAGGAGGGAGGCGGAGCCTGTGTCTGGGGGCGGGGTCTGGGTGCTGGTCGTCATCCTGAGTTAGAGGCGTGAGGTGGGGGGCGCTACCGGCCAAACGGCCCTCCATGGCGTCGTTCATCAGGTGGAACCACGGCCAGGAGGAGGCGCTGTCAGCTGCACTCTCCATCCCAGCGGGAGGATACTTCAGGTCCTGAACAGAAGGTGGGACACGGTTTCTGCAGCTTTCACCAAATTCAGTTCAAGACCATTATGAATTACATTTAAAGAGGCAGTATTATGTAGCACATAGTGCCATTTTAAAGCATAATTGAGTAACTATGTTACTTTCAGTTGTTATAAAAATGCTGTATCAGATATGACTTAAAAGGAATTTGACTTCGCATCTTAACGTTTTAAAATTGTGCCTCTGTCTCTTGAAGAACTCCTGCTCTTTTTGAAACTCCTCCTTCAGGAAGTCATCACAACATGGCTCCTCTAATAACCCTTTAACAACGTTTTTACCAACGTTTCACTGAGAAGGAGCTCCTATAATGAGCTCAGCAGATGCTCAGTTCTATCAGGTGTTTGCTAATTGCTGCTGGCTAGTCTGAAGGAGCTCAGTGAGGGAGTTGCAAAGAGCTTGGACGCTTGTAAACTGCAGTTCTGAGGAGGAGCTGTGTTTTGTAGGCGGGGCTAGGTCCACTAAGGCATTTTGCACAGCTGAATGGTTGCCATGGAAATTAAAGGATTTCTCAAACATGCATGAAAGATTCAAAGCAACACTCCAGGTTTGTTTTGATGAGGGAATAACATCGTAACATGATGTAAAGCTCAAAAAAGTCGATTTTACAGAATCGGTGCTCCTTAGTTTAAGACATGCATCACAAATAAACGTTCAAACGATTAATTGAATAAATCATGATTATTGAATTAACAATCAATTAATTTAGTAATCAATAGTCAAAAACTGGAGTATACAAACTCTACAAAAGGCCATTTGCTGAAGCAATGCACTCAAACACTAAATAAGTAAATGTACAAAAATATATACATTTTGCATTTAAGATTAAATAAACTTCTTAGTTTGTAAATATGTCCTAACCAAAACTCCTCAAGTTAATAAAACACAAGACAATGTTGACTGGGAATCTTATCAAAGCCAGTATGTGGATATCTTGGTGCGTTGTTTTAATGGGAGTTTCTATAAATAATCACTTATTATTAGATACTTAAGTATCTAAAAAAAAAAGTCATTTTTTTGTGTGGATTAAATGCCAAAATACATAAAAATCTATTTTATGTATTTTCAGAGCTATCCAGCTAAGCGTGGACTAAGCCTCATCATTCCCTGTGAGCTTGGAGCAGGAATCTTAGAAGCATTGATAGGATGGTGGGAATGTCTCACCTTGTACCTCCTCTTCAGATTGTCCCACTTCTTTGCCATCTGGTAGGTGGAGACTTTTCCCTGCAGGCCGAGCTCCTTCAAGATGGCTCTGAGGAAGCAGGTCATAACATCATCACCAACTAGGAATGCAAGTTATCCATTAACAAGTTAATCTAAAGTTGGCTGATCTTCCTGAGTTTTTGCTTGTTTCAAGAGGGCCAACCGTCTATCCAACTCATAAAGGGCAATTTTTATAATATGCTGAATCAGACATTTTTTGTGTCAGCTGTATTAAATATTGACTGAATAAACAGAAGAAAAAAATAAAGTGGTTTTCTCACATTAATAAACAGACATATTTAAAAAATATATAACAAAACAAGAACATTTTTGGTGATATAAAAGATAAAAAAATTAAACATATAAAAAACTTAAATACCCATACTTATACAGAGAAATACCGCTTTGTATGAATGTCAAAACTTCACTCCATGAAGTATATCAACTCAGACAGCCATCAAAATCCACCGTGCTTATGTTTTTTATATATATTATTTTTCTGCATTATACCCACGGCTTTTCTATTATCGCGCAAAGTGCATTTTGCATCCCAAACCGGACACATTTGGATCGTTTCTCTTTCCCCATTATGGAAACCTCCGCCATCTTTGTTTTTGTATCAACGGCTCCGGTTATTAATGATGACCAACGGCGCCCTCTGCTGGAAGGCGACGGAACTACAACACTAAAAGTTCTGAGCGGAAGTTTTTAGCTAACCGACTGGAACTAGTTTTAATCTAACGAACCACTAACCATTAATTTTTTTGCAAAAGAAACCATCTCCGCCTCACCTCCAGGCAGCTTTGGCAGCGTTCCTCCTCCCGGTGAAGAGCACCTCGTTGGAAGCCCGGAGTTTGATCATCCTCCTGGTGTCCTGGTCGCTCACTGGGAAGCAGATACAGCAGAAAGCCGCTGCTGTCACGTGTTTCTGGACACCACTCGCTGTTAATCTGCAAGATCCCTGACCTCTGGTAAATTTGGGTTCGTTTTCCCTCACTGATACCGTTGCCAAAGGTCCCGTATTAGCCCGGATGTTGACTTTAGCATGTAATTTGTACTTACAAACACTAGATGGCACTCCTCTCCTTACTTACTTACATCTAGATAAAAAATACCATGTCGACGTAGAAAGCGTGGCGCAACTATGCTTCGTCTGTAATCGATTCTTCCGGCCAAAAGTCGGAGCTACTTCGAAAAATGTATTTAATAGACTTATATGGAGAAATGTACAAAGAACGAGAGACTCTGCACCTATAAAAAGTAACGAGAACAAAAGAAAACTCTCAGTGATTATAGCTTTTTATAGTTTAGCCAGGAGTTTTCAACTGGACATGGAGGTGAGAACGATTTATCCCAGCTGTTTAAATAAAACTTAATCATAAATAAGTAATAAGCTTTTGAATAAAAATGCAAGTTGCTATTGGATTAGTTTTAAAGACATTATTTACATTCTTCTTGAGGTTGAAATCTTGCTTTAAAGACCACGGCTGGAAAGATGTAATACGAGATAAATAAAAATATTATGTTGATTAAATTCCTCTTTTTAATCTGTCATGTTACATGGAAATGGCCAGAGATGTGCAGTAACTACTTACATTTATTCACATTCACTTGAGTGACATTAACTTTTTTACTACACTGTATTATTTATTTTTGCTTGTGTAGTTTTATTAT
Organism: Girardinus metallicus; assembly: GCA_903067095.1. NCBI lineage: Eukaryota > Metazoa > Chordata > Actinopteri > Cyprinodontiformes > Poeciliidae > Girardinus > Girardinus metallicus. The sequence goes on from CAEGAE010007135.1 coordinate 25,455, forward strand.
GATGTATCGCTACTCTACTCAGTGAGTAACTTCACTGTTTTAACTTTGTCACCAGATACAGACACAGACCTGTGGTTTTTTGTCAAAGTTTCATAAACTTTATATTGAAAGACATTTTTTTTTTCTTTTGTCTGCTTTTGTTATTTTTGTAATTATGCTATTTATTTAAATTATTTTCATTTTGGTTCATAAAATACCCAAAACTACCACATAACTTTACAACTTGGTCCATCTGATGATGTCATTTTTAAATATTGAATGATTAATGTCTTTTGATCAGTTACTTTGTAACTGGATAGACGTTTTATCAAACTTTTTTTTACTTTTACTTAAATATTCTTTTGGGCGGCTACCTTTTACTCTTGAGTAAAATTTGTGGGTACTTTACCTCTGGAAAGAGCAGAATCAAATTAAATCTTGTTCAGGTGAAATAAAAAATATTGTGCATTGACGTCACAATAACACATAATCATGTTGTTAAGCCTGGCGTTGTGGTGGATCTGTCCCGTATTTTGGAGGTTCTGAAGCAGCGACCCATATTTTCCTTCTTCCTGAACAAACAGATGAGACGGATTCAGGATGAGTCCAGATCAGATAAGCAGCTTGTGTCCACATCATTACAGCAGAGGAAACGTTTCCTGCAGCTCCATCGAAGGGGTTTTGTATATAGACTGATCTGACCTCTGTCAGTTTTGCGGTTAATAAGAAATCCAAAACAAACCGGACCAAGATAAACCGGAACATTGGCAGGTTTATGAAATTATTATTAAATCCTGACTTCCTGCTACACTATTCCAACATGAATACGAATTTAAGCTAAATATTAATTGTTGATTCTGACTAAGAATATCTTTGTAGTTCAGATAAATAGTAATAAATTAAACATCTGTGCCCCTTGTTGATGCAACGTGGTCATGTAAAATTTACACATAAAATTATTTCATTCTTAAAAGAATATTTTAAAATTAGTGGAAATTATTAAATTTTTGTAAAATGCATGCTCTTTAAGCTACCTTAATAGGAGCTATGCAAAGTTGTGTAATGTACATACAAAATAAAATAATCGATTAATAAAATGATAAATTAAAATAAGCTAAATTTCCATTTGCATGATTTATTGTTTTTCTCCTGTCTCTAAAACTGTATGTCCAATGTCTTCAGTCTGGTGTTTTGGTCTCAAGTCTTTTGTTTGAAGGACAAATTTGTTTACAGAAACTTCATAATTCATTTATTTCGTTGTTTCTGTTGTTTTGTTTTATTTACTTTGGGTAATTAAAATGTCTTCCAGTTCCAGTGTTAAATATTCATTCAAATTTAAAGTTTAATGGTTTCTGAGAATGTGTTCTTGCATTATTATTCCATTACCATTACATTAATTTAAAATGGCCTCAAAACAATAATACTATTATATTTATCACAATAATTTCTGGGATAATTTATTGTCCAACAAAATGTGCTATCATGACAGGCTTATGGATTAATACTGAAGACACATAAAGAAACTCAGAGAGTGAGAACTCTGTGTTTGTTTTGACTCTTTAGTTTGTCCAGGTAGGTATTTGTACTTACTTTTGTAGGAGAGCTCTGATGGCGTGGCGCACTCCTCTCCGCTGGCGTCGATGTAGGTGACGGTGGCGTCGGCCTCGCCGTGGTCTCCGCCCGCCATGCCGTCCAGATCCGACATGCCGCTCCGCTCCCCCATCAGACAGTCGGGGGGCGGGGACGAGCCGAACACGGCGTCCTCCTCGCTGGTCCACACCGGCGTCACTCTGGGGGCTTTATCGGCCAGCCGGCCCTCCAGAGCGTCGCTCATCAGCTGGAACCAGGGCCAGGAGGCCGGGTTGGTCTGGGCCTCCATACCGCGAGGAGGAAACTTCAGGTCCTTCACACGCAGGACACAAGATTTAGAACCAGCAGCGCTAAAGAGACGGATTCATTCTGATAAATTAACATGGCTTATAATTTAATGACCTTCGCAACAGTTTCCAGAGAATCTGGGAGTAATTATAAGAAACGCACTGTAAAAACACAAAATCTTACCAAGTAATTTTAGTCTAGTTTCTAGCACAATTATCTTGGTATGCTTGAAATAAGACAAAAGTAATTTCTCAGCAACATATAAGAGCTTGTTTGGGTCAATAATTCCTTACAGTTGGTGAAAAAGTACTAGATTATTTCACTTATAACATGGGAAAAATTTACTTAAAACAAGCTCCCATGTCTTTCTGAAAAGTTACTTGTAAGTTAGTTTTGCCTTATTTCAAGTGAACTAAGACATTTGCATTATATATTAGACCAAAATTAATTGGTAAGGTTTTATGTTTTTGCAGTGCAGATACGTCGGTCATAATAACGATTAATCGATCACTAAACTAGTTGATGATTATTTAAATAATCGACTTGTCACGATTAATCATTTCAGCCTTAATTATCTCTGCTATTTAGTTTTTCCTTGACATTTTTAATCATGTTTTAATTGTTAATGTCTGTCTCAGATAAATACATTGACTAACTTTATGAAGTTTCTTGTGAATTTGAGAAAAAAAAAGAAGAAATTTTCACAGTAAAACAGTCGATACTTCAGAACAAACCTTGAATTTAGTCTTCAGGTTGTCCCATTTCTTGGCCACCTGGTCTGGAGTTATCCTCCCAGTCAGACCCATCTCCTTCACAATCCCCCTGAATCAGAACCAGAACCTTTTCAAACAGGAAGCTTAGCTGGAATCATGAATATTAAAGGTGTTTCAACTGTGATTGTGATGCAGACCAGGGCTCTATAGGATTATTGATATTGTGTTTAACTGATTTACAGACAAAATGGTTCTTTATTTCAGTTGTATTGACATTTTTTTCTCACATTTTCGCTGTACGGGAAAGATGATCAACTAAATGTCATAATTAAATCAATTAAACACAACATAATAGAATAATCCTGTTATATAAGTGATGGGACCTCTGGTCTCCGTCAGTGACGTTAGTGTAAGTGTTGACATTCCTGACCTCCAGGCGGGTTTTGCCGTGTTCCTCCTGCCAGTGAACAGAGCCTCATTAGCAGCTCGCAGCTCAATCAGTCGCCTCGTGTCTTCTTCTGTTACTGTGGACATGTCCAGTTTCACCGGCACATTAATTGGAGTGACCTCATCCACAGAGTACAACCCAACAACAATCCGCTCCCGTTTCCGGTTTCTTACATTTGTAGGTGAACTCTGTGATCCGGTGCAGATCTCCCAGAGCCGATGATCCGATCTTCTCTTCGTTATCGACCAACAGATCCATCTCAGACTCCGTCAGGAACTCGGCCATCCCGCCCCGGCTTCGCCGCGCTCGTTTCTTTGGCGTCGGCAAGAGAGTCTCGCACTCCTCGTCTCCGTCCTCCACAATGGGAGCGAGGATGGGCGCGGCGTTGGCCAGTCGGCCCTCCATGGCGTCGTTCATCCGGTAGAACCAGGGCCAGGAGCTCGGGTTGGTCTCTACACCGCGGGACGGAAACTTCAGCTCCTGGAGGAGACAAAAACAGTTTTCGGTGATTCAGTTTGGAAATTATTTTAATATTTTTTTTTTAGATAATGCACAATATTGGACAAGTTTTTTTTTGTTTTTTTTTACAAATTTATGTCAGTTTGATAAGAAAAACTGTTCTAATATTAGCAGCCAGTATTTATTTTCATCTTGTTGCCAATTGCCTCTGTGGGGCGAAGTGGAGGAGGCTGGTAATGTTTGGTCTTATCTGTTACCGGCTCGAACAGCAACGTTAATACCAGCTCAGATTTCCATATTGGTGCATCCCTAGTTTTTATTTTTGAAACATGTTCTTTGCTTGCAGTAATACGGAGCAGATTTCTCTCCATGGCTGCAGGACGCTCTGGGGGTTCAGGCGGTTTATGTACCTTATACCTCCTCTTCAGGTTGTCCCACTTCTTGGCCAGCTGCTCAGTGGTCAGCCGCCCTTGCAGGCCGAGCTCAAACAGGATGGCTCTGAGGACAACAAAGAGAACGTTTTCATTTCCAACTTAGGCTGCCATACTTATAATTTAAAATTAGGGAATCTCACCTCCAGGCTGGCTTGGCCGAGTGTTTTCTACCCGTGAACAGCGATTCGTTTGCAGCTCGGAGTTTGATCATCCTCTCGGTTTCTGCCTCAGTCACTGTTGGGCAGAAAAATCGGGTTAGAAACAGAAACACTGGAAAGGTGAACATAATAAAATCACTAGCTGGGTTTCCATTACAAATGTGCACAAAACTATGACAATATGCTAATGTTTACAAAACACAATTCGCAATTCTGTTTCCAGTTAGTAAGAGAAGCAATTAAAATCACATGAATAAGTTTGTTCATGTATTAAGTCATTAAAAAAAAAAAAACATGCTGCACTATCGTCCTCCAACCATTTCCTGTCGTCTCCGTCTTTTCCACCAGTAGTAACATCCGGTTGTTCCTCACAGGACTGATACAAACTGTTTCTATTGCAATTTTGTTAAATTCACAAAATTTAATACAGCCAAAAAAAGCTCCTCATCCTGGTGCAAAAACTTTTTGTCAAAACTGCCGTGTTTCTATTGAGTAATTTTTTTTTTTTTTGTAATTCCAATTTTCACAATTTTATGGTGAATGGAGATCCAGCTGCAGAGTCGAGTTCATTTCTGTGATACTGTTAGATTTTCATCCCTGAAAGACGTTTGTAACAAAATCAAGCAAAATAATTATTTTTCTATATCAGTTTCTTTCCATATAAAACTTTAACAAAAAACTGCAGGTTTGTATGTGAGTCTAAATTTTGGCTAAAACAAACTTTTTTCATTCAGTGAAGTTACTCACAGTGGGTAGAGAATCCATCCAGAAATTTTATTCAAGTAAGAGTAGCAATACTTCATAGTAAAATAACTCAAGTGTACAAGTACACTTACTCCTAAAAGTAAAGTCTTTCCAAATCATTATGTTGATATGTTAATATAATGACCTCAGGAAGGTTCTCCTACTTTTATACGTGCACTCCGTCATCCTCCGCCATCCCATGGGAACACCTCCGGAGGGCGGGGCCTCGGAGTGGACCGGCTCGTCTTCCTCCACCGGCTCGCCCGTCACCGTCTCGTCCATCTCCGTCTTGATGAGGAACTCCAGGATGTCCGTGTTCTCCTGGTTATGGCAGGGCTGGCAGTCGGGGGGGTGGGCTGCGTTGCCGGGACTGTCCGGACTCAGAACCAGGCTGCTGTTAAACAGGCGGCCCTGCATCGCTTCGTCCATGATGTGGAACCAGGGCCAAGACTCCACCACGACCCCAAGGTGCTCCTGGCCCTGGTAAGGCTGTTTCAGGTCCTGAAAGAGGAGCACAGTGACCCCTGCAGGCTCAGACGAGAAATGTCACTAACTAGTAGAAGCAGTAAAGAGGTTTTCACACCTGATTGGACCAAAATTGCAACATTTGCTACATTTTCAGCTGCTGTAATTCCCTTTCACATTGCACTGGGTCAAACAGTCCAAACTAATTGAGAAACCTGTTCCCCTCCTCGCCTGTGGGGGAGCTGCAACAAGAACCACTGAAGGAAACAAAAACGTCTGAATAAGACACTGAGCAACACTTCCTTCTTCCCGAAATGTAAATGAATAGAGTAGAGTAGGTTTTTTAGCGGCTGAAAAACGCACCATGGCGTAAGCGTTTCATGTCAGTCGATATTGATAATTATTGGTTAGTTTTTTGTTTTAAATTTCTGAAAAATTGCCAAACTGTTGGCATGAGCTTTCCTATTTTATCCAGTTTTCACTCCACACCTTTGCTTCTTTTATTTTTAAGTAGTTTTGAGGCAGAGTGTTGAAACCTGAAACAACTGCTGCACAAATTACTTAACAGGTTGTTGCTAGGTAACCAAAGACTGAGAGAGTTGCTAGGTAACAATAGAGTGAGTGAGTCAGTTAATTCCACCAATCTATCTTAGCTAGCCATGAAAGGTTGAGCAGCTAAAGTCTGTCCTCTGCCTTCATCCCCCAGAATGCTGTGCAGTTCTGAGTTCAGTGAAGCTATTGAATATTCTATTGGACATATTATCTAGATATATGTCCAATAGTTACTGATTTACTGTCCAGACCTACACCTAGAGTAGCATCAGATTTTAACAGCGCTCTTGCTTTTGTTTTGGTCATATTTACCCAGAATGCCTTGTGTTTGAGTCAACTTCCTGCTTTTGTAGCAGTTTCCAGTCAGTTTGACATCCACATACGCATTTGGATGAAGAATTCATTTAAACCAAGACCGAGGTTTTTCGGTGGACCCGAGTTCGCTTTTTTGATTCAATTGCTTCCCCGCAGGTTAAAGCGGACTAAACATGACTGGTGTGAATCCACCCTAAATAATCAAGGTATCTGAAAAGATGTAGGAGATTTTTACCAAAGTTTTGAATTGGTAAAAAAAAAAAAAAAAAACGGTGTCGTCTCATTTTTTACTGAAATTACTCTAAATTTCTATTTTTCCTTATGGACTCCTGCAGAAGTTTAGCTGAGTCTTAACATCAGAGCTTTAAAAAGGCTGCAGCACCAGAACCAACTCCACTGCTGTGTTATTAAAAACCCCTGCAGCTCGGTGCTGTGTGGTGCAGATTCCCTGATCACATCCCGTCCCGCTGAGCTACACGAACAGAACTCAAACATCTGAAGGAGGGATGAATAAATGATGAGCTGAAGCCGGTTTATAGTCTGACTGCGTCCTCACAGCAGGGCTGGTTCTGTGAGAGATCCAGCTGTTACAGCAGAGGGTTTAACGCAGGAATATTTAGAGGAGTTGATTAAAAAAGACTCAAAAAGATAAAAGAACCCATCAAAATCCTTATTAATGCAGCAGCTGCTGTTAGTAATTACTCTGTAAATGGTAAAACGTACTCCATTTGTTAACACAATTTAAATTATTGAGGTTCCCCATGGCTCCATACTGGGTACTTTCCTATTTTCATCCTGTATTCTGCCATCCACCCAATATTATTCAGTATTTTATTCATGTCCGTCACCATTTTCACTCTGATGATATCTAGCTGTATGTGTGTTTTGAAAAGTTATCTAAATTGATCACTTGATCCAGTAAAACAGAAGCAAAAATATTAGAAAAATGTAAAACATAGCTAAATAATTTACACAAAAACGAAATAAAAAAGAAAAAAAGACAGATGAGAAAGAAGGAAGTAACGGGAAGTAGAGTTTATCAAGGTCAGACAAATTTCTTACTTGTTCCACTTCCAGTTTTCCTCCATACACTGTATGGCAAGCCATTAGCATCAAAAATAACACATATAGTAACATGTTGTTCTAATAAGTAAATAATGAGATGTGCTGTTTTTTACGCTACCTTGTTGTGAATCTTAACACCTGGTGATGTACAAAACATGTGGTTGCTTTTTATTCATATTTTATCATCAAAACTCTAGATCCCTAATTTTGGGGGATTGACAGAAAGCACATGCACCTTCCTTTCTGCTCCCCTCTTAATCACACCCAGGTTAACAATTAAGTTTATGACATTCAATTCACCCTACCAGCTATTTTTGGACAGTCAAACATCTCTAGTCTGTAACAGAATGACTATATACACACACCATCTACAGAAAGACACACTACTGTATTATTATTTTTTAACTTGTACTATCCCTTAGCTTATGTTTTAGGGATCTTCTGGTTGTGTTTGCCCTTGAAGTGTGACTTAAAAAACTGTTATTCAAGGATTAGATCAATAAATGAGTTACTGTTCATAATATTTTTGATACTAACAGCTTGCCGTAACCCTGAGCCTTCCAGGGAAGGAGTCGTCACTACAGATGATCAGCCAATAAGAGGCAGAGTTTACAAAACAAGCAACCAATGGCTTCAAAGAAATTATTTTTTGTAACTGCATACTGTAGAGAAACAACATGTAAACAAACCGTTACTGTAGATAAAACTAACACTGGGCTATAGTCGTTTTCATATTATGTTTCAAATATGTAAAAATTTTTTGATAAGACGATGGTTTATATTTATAATCCAACACATTTATTTACCAGTTAAAGTGAGCTTAAGCTCAAATCTGTTTTTTATCACACCATAGGTGCAGAAATGTGGTTTCCTTTCTGATTCAGTCAGATCTTCATAGATGGAAGAGATGACGGGGAAAGAGCGGAGATGGAAAGGGCACAAGAAAAGAAAAGAAAATCAGGAAAGAGGGAAGTACCGCAGGAATGGAAGAAGGACGCAAGAAATCAGAGACAAACAAGAAGAAAAGGAAGGTCACATGGACGGAAAAAGGCAACAAGAATGTAAGACGAGGGACAAAAGGACATGAGAGAGGAAGGAAGAAAGAAAGGAAAGACAGGTCACAGGATACGAGACAGGAAGGAAAGAAGTAGTGACACAGCATTCCCTGCCCCCTTTAGACAATGGCAGTCTGCTACCGAGTGTCTTTTCCTACACTTATCCTGACCGTGTAGGAACCCTGAACATTAAACATGTTGAGTTCAACATGTGACAAAAAAAATTACAAAATGTTGAGGAAAAAAAACGCTTTTTTTTTTTAGCTAAAAATCAACCAATTTCTTCTGGTACGGCGAGTTATAGCTGGAGAAACCAAACCGTAACGTTCAGGTTTGACCCAGAAACAAACCCGTTTCATATTAATCACAATGTCCTCCGGTTCAGCTGAGAATTCACCTTAAAAGATCAGTCCTTTCACATAGAGCAGTGACTGGCTGCGTCCAGTTTATCTGTCTAAAACTAGGTTTTGTTCTGTTTGTGCTAAAAATCTGAATTTGTCAGTTTTTTTTCCTGAACCAGAAAACTAAAAGAGATAAAAGTCGTCAGGACAACTTTCCTTCACAGCTGCTCTTTTTGTTTTAAAATAAATCCAGATGCATCTATTTATTTAATTTGCTATTATTAATGTCAATATCTATTATCTTTAGAGCGGTAACTAATGATTATTTTACTCATTTATTATTGTCATGATTAATTGTTGTATAAACATATATCAATAAATATCAGTTATCGGTCAAAATATGTTGATGTCAGTCCAAATTTTCACATCGGTGCATTCCTGGCATAAATTAGGATTGCAACTAAAGATTACTTTATGAAACCATGATTCTAAACGATTTAATCACTAAAAATTTTTCAGATTTTTCTTTTAATCACTAAAGCTTATTTTATACAGTATTAGAAATATATTAAAAATTACAAATATTTTAAATAATGTTTTAAATAAGAAAATAAACATTTTATTGCCTAAATAAAACAAAAACTATTCCCTTTAGTAAATGATTGGTGATTTGTGGCATCTGCAGCCAAAAGGTAGCTGCAAACAAAGATGAGATTTGTTTTGTTTTTGCAGAATTTGAACCGGGTGAACTTTAACTACGCCACTTTAGGAGTTCTGAGTAGAACATTTTAGGGATCAAGTTTTTTTTTTTTTTATCTTAAATGCAAACTGTACATTTTTTTGCACAGTTTTGGTTACATTACTACTACCGATCATCCCTCTCACCTTATATTTGGTCCGCAGGTTGTCCCATTTCTTGGCGATCTGGTCAGCCGTCAGCTTCCCCTCCAGACCCAAACCCTTCAGGATGGTGCTGAGGAGCGACAGAGGATAACATCTGAGGCTGCGATAACCCAAGAATGTAGAGTTTATAGACTCCATGTGTGGGGAATGATAAAACGGGCAGCGGACGTCCAACGGGATGATTTAAAACGAGGCCAAAGCTCTGGATTCACTTGTTCTACAGCAGGAGTCTCTGGTTTTAATCTGATATATTTCCAGATGTGGGCACAGAGTTTACAAAAATTAGACTCCAGTAAGAGCAGCACGACTTCAACATATTTTTACTCAAGTAAAAGTAAAAGTTTACTCAAGTACTGAGTAAACGATCAAAACAAAAATTACATCATCAGATGAACCAAAGTATAAAGTTAAGTGGAAATGTTGGTATTTTAAGGGCAAAAATGACAGCAATTAATTTTAGTAGCAAAAAAATAACAAAATTAGGAAAAATTAAAATTTTCCAAATCTGTTTTTTTTTTTTTAAGCTGATGAAACTTTAACAAAAACAGCAGGTGTGTCATTCTAACTCAAACAGAACCAGGCTAACCAATCCTGACTCGGCCCAGACCATGCTGACACCTCCTCACCTCCAGGCGATCTTAGCCGAATTCCTCTTCCCAGTGAACAGAACCTCGTTGGAGGCCCGGAACTGGATCAGCCTCTTCACGTCCTCCTCCGTCACTGTATGTCAGAGGTCAAAGGTCACGGGTGCATCAGCAGGACAGGACCCTGAGGGGCTGCAGATACTCACTCTTGTAGGAGTTCTCCTGGAGGTTCGGCTGCAGGCTCGGTTGGAGGGTCGGCTCCATGGTGATCATGGGAGAGCTGGGACTCGTTCTGGTGTTCGGGCCCGCTTCCTACAAGTTAGCTCATCGTGTAGTTCGGCTCCTCCAGCTTCTTCCAGCTTCGCTCCATTCAGCAAGTTGGGTCCAGTTCGGTTCGGCAGAGCCCCGAATGGTTAAACCGTACGTTAGCTTTTTTCCGGCTAACACAACACAACAAACCATACAGATCCCAGTTTCCTGCCGAGCTGAGAGTCCGGTTACAGACAGCTGGGACAGGTTCCGATGTCCGGCATGTGTCAGAACTTAATGACACCACCGCAGAATCACCGGGCAGAACCGTAAATAAACCCGCTGGAGGTACCAGAGCTAGCTGCTGCTGCTCCTGCTGCTGAGGAAAGGAGCGCTCGATACCGCCGCCCAAACCTCCCTGCAGTCATGTGACTGAAATCTGGAGAGGGCGGAGTTACAGACATTATATTATATTATATTATATACTCTAATGAGCCCCTTTTACTGTAAATAAAAACAGATTATGACAGAAAAAACAGATATCTGTGTTCTAACTTATATATATATATATATACACACACAGAAAGAGAGAGAGAGATTTTTCTGTATCTTTTTTTTATTGAGTTCTGGCAGAAAAAACAAGTGAAGACCACCTTGGTCACACACACCTTTTGACTTTACTGACTTTGTGGTCCGTAAACTGGGATGATATTTTTTGTTTCTCCATCACAAGATATCAGTTTAGTAGGAAAGAATAAATCTGCTAAACATTTATGGTCATAATATGATGGCTGATCTGGAACATGTAACTGTACCAATTAAGTTGTTAATTTGTTCAAACTTCGGTGGTGAAGCTGATTATCTGAGACAGTAAAATTATGACAATGACGACTTTTAATTTTTCTATGGGATCTAAACTGTGCTCTGCTGCCCCCTGCAGGCAACAGGAAGTCTCTGCACAGTGAACCTGTTAGGACCCTGCAGAAGAAAGTCAAGTTTAAAATATTCACACAGTAAAAAAGCAGGAAATCTAATTTTATAGTTTAATTCAGACTGGAAGTTGTTTATACTGGAAGTATAAACATTTAAGTGGATGGATGATGAATAAAATACAAAGTGTTTAAAAGTAGTTTTTGATGATATCTTGTGTGTGATGAAAAGAAAAATCATAAAAGTTTATTTTTCTTGTCATGAAGAACTGAACACATAAAAGATTGAAAAGGTTTTTAAAAGAAGTCAGAATGTGAAGGACAAGGTAGAAAATAATGTGACCTATAATAACAGGTATAATAATAATAATACATATTATAAATAAATTAATCATTAAAATCACTATTATTATTATTATGTTGGTAATACAATTTATATTTTTACATTTGAGAATAAAAATAGCATATATCCGTCTTTGACCTTAAAAAAACAACAACTGCGTGTTGTCTTATTTTGAATGGTCGAACCGGAAGTTGTGTTCCCACCTGTTCTACCCTGACTCGGTTCTCCCTCTCTGAACATCCAGATGGGAATGATGGACTCCGTGTCGCGGATCACGTCCTGAAAACTTCACCCGATCACCTTTGATCCGTTTCCCACCTCAACAGGTAACACCACGTGACATCGCAACCGCGCGTGCTCGGACTCCCGTGCGCGTGTCTGCAGGTGCTGATGTTTATCTACCCGATGATGATGAGGATGGGGATGAAGGTGAAACGACGTGTCCCGGTGAAGGAGTCGCGTTAACGTGAGCGTCGTTTCCTCGTTATCGGCGATTTTTCCAGGATTTTCCAGGATCTATCAGGTAAATCTGGGAGAACCGAAGCGCAGGACGAGATCAGATCCTAAAAACAGAAACACAGCAGCACAGAAATATTCTGAAGGAGCGCTAACTGCAGAAAGCGGATCTCTGTGACCTTATTTACTATTCCTGCATCAGGCCATCTTCCTGTAGATATTAAAATAATAGATATTAAAATAAAAATGGTCGTTAGAAAAACCTGAGAGCAGTAATTAAGTCAAAACTTTACAAAAAAATATGTATATTTTGCATTTCAGATTAAAAACTTTCTTTACCTCTAAATCTGTCCTACCCAGAACTAAAGTGTCATTTTTAGATTCACCTGGTCCAAGTTCTGTTAAAAAACTAAAAATTCTATTAAGCGACTTTTGCTATCAATAATTAATAAAAAAAAATAAACCAATCCATAGACCAATGGATGCATTTAGGACCAATAAATCCTAAATGCATCTGAAGCTAAAGAAATGCTGTTTTTGTGTTTTAGACAATAAAATTATTTTCTTATTTAAAAAGTAATTGAATTATTTGCTTATTTGCACCTTTTAATATATTTCTAATATTGTGTAAAAAGAGGCTGAAGTGGTTGACACATCTGCAGAAGGTGCCAATTTTAATCAATCAATTAATCAATTAATAGAATAATCATTACTGAAATAATCTTTAGTTGCAGCCTTTCTGTAACTATTGAAGTCAGAGGGTTCGGTTCTGGACGTTCTTACTCATAAAACCTGCTGCCGGTCTTTCAGGAAGTGACACGCTGCAGGTTGGGTTCACATTAATTAATGTCATAAAGGAAAAGAGATCCAGAACCGAGCAGCTCATGAGTTAATTCTGCTTTAATTAAGCTGTTTTATTTTAGCAACACAACTTATTAAACCAAACCTGAACAATTAAAAAAAATGGAAAAAAGAAAAATGTTTTCTGTGCAAGGAAAGCAGCCTTAAAAACTTGCTTTTGAAGATCTTTTGTCTTATCAGATGAAGTAAATATCACATGTTGTTCTGTTACTGTAGCACCATGTTGGCCAGGAAGGGCCTCCTGCCGGACGGGTTCCTGCTGACCCGGCTGGCCGAGGACCAGAACCAGCCGAACCGCAGCCGCACCAGGTCCCTAAGAGCTCGCTTCATCACCAAAACTGGATCCTGCAACGTGGCTCACAAGAACATCAGGGAGCAGGTAGACGAGCCGAGTCCGTTTCTGTGTTTAGTTTGAGGTGTGGACCCGGCATGTGGGTCGGTTCTGGTGAAAAAGGTTCACATATTTCTGAAATGAGGATAATAATAGTTCTGTTATAAAGATGCACCTAGATTGGACTCGATGCAGAGGCGGTCCCAGCCCGTTTGGAGCTCTGGGCAAACTGCCTTTATGGCGCCCCTGCACAAGATGCCACCCTGGGCGGTTGCCCACGTCGCCCATGTAGCTTTGCAAAGAAAATATTTAACTAGCAAACTAACAGCTTAGCTATTTAGCTCTAAACTAATTACTTTATTAGAAAGCTAAACAGTTCCAGCCTCTACATATCTAGATTGAAGCTGCTAACTTAAAATTTCACTTCAAACTGATGATTTAGTTTGAACCTAAATATTTAATTTGCAAACTAGATATTGAGCTTGCTAAGTAGATATCTAGTAGCCTTGAAAACTAAATCTTTGGGTTGCAACCTGAAAATTTATCTCAAGCCAAATGTTTAGCTCGAAGCTAATAATTTAGCTCAAGCTAAATGTTTTGCTCCAAACTAAATACTTAGCAAGCTAAACATTTAGCTTCACTCTCCACATATCTAGCTTGAAGCTGCCAACTTAAAATTTTGTTTCAAACTAAAGATTTTGTTTGGATCTATATATTTAGTTTGCAAACTAAATATTTAATTTGGTGCAAAATATTTAGTTGTTAAATTAAACATTTAGCTTAACTTCATATTTAGCTTCAAACTAAAATATAACCTGCTAACTAAATATTTAGCTTGAAACTAACATTTATAAATAACATGTTGAAAATATGTCTTTGAATAAAGAATCCCTATTTTTTCCTCTTGACAGGCTACATGAGTGAAATTGTTGCCATTCATTTTTGACTGTGTAACTTTACTAATGGAGGTTTGAGCTTCAGTCCATCAACAGGGTTCTGTTAGCCTGATGTTAACCAGAACCTCATTCATCTGCGCATTTTTGCCCTGATTTTCCTCCGTTTCTTTGCGTTTCTGCTAAATGCTGACTCTACATCCTCCTCCAACAGTAGATGATGACGAAGCAGAAAGATGAGCCTTCAGCGGGGTCGGAGGTCAGCCATGTTTTGATGTCTTCTCGTTGTTTTCTCTCACAGGGTCGCTTCCTGCAGGACGTCTTCACTACCATGGTGGACCTGAAGTGGCAGCACTCCTTCCTCATCTTCACCTCGGCCTTCCTCTGCTCCTGGATGCTCTTTGCGATGATCTGGTGGCTCCTGGCCTTCGCTCATGGAGACCTGGAGCCCCGTGACCCAGACAGTGACCCGGGTCCGGTACCCTGCGTCACCGCCATTCACTCCTTCACTTCAGCCTTCCTCTTCTCCATCGAAGTCCAGGTGAGTATCTCTGCTGCTGCAAGACATCGATTAAACAGGAAACACTAAGGTTGCTGAACAGAAAAAAAGATGAAAAGAATAAAATATGTTAGACACTAAATCCCCCGTTAACAGAGGGATGTTCATGTAGAAGTATTGTCTGTATTTCCTCTTGAAAGAATGTTAAAACTTTGCTCCATAAAGTTTATCACAGCCGTCAAACTCAACCTTGCTTCTTGGGATCATGTATTTTTCCATAATGTTACAACTTTTCTGTGTTATGCCTCTGCTTTTCTCACCTTCACAGCACATCAGTCATTTTTGACGTTGTCGGTGCTCCGTCATGTAGTTCAGCAGAATATTGGAATACTAAAGTGGTAACAAATGAGCTTGTCGAGTGTTTATATTTCAAAACAAAGCGGCATAAAATGCTTTTTGTATCCCAAATCGGACTCTTGTGGACCGTTTCCCTCTACCTTTCTGATATGGCTCCGCCATCTTTGTTTTTATTCCAACGGCTCCGCTTAAGAATGACCAGCGGCGCCCTCTGCTGGATGGCGGCCGAACTACAACACTAAAATACGGTCTAGCAGACGTTAATGATTAGAATAACTAATTTTAATCCAATTCTACTTTAATCTAATCCTTATTTGGTAACGCTCTCCTTCCGACTCCAGGTGACCATCGGATTCGGCGGCAGGATGGTGACGGAGGAATGTCCCGTCGCCATCATCATACTGATCATCCAGAACATTCTGGGGCTGATCATCAACGCCGTGATGCTCGGCTGCGTCTTCATGAAGACGGCGCAGGCCAACCGGAGGGCGGAGACGCTCATCTTCTCCAGGAACGCCGTCATCGCCACTCGAAACGGCCGACCCACCTTCATGTTCCGAGTCGGAGACCTGAGGAAGAGTATGATCATCTCCGCCACTGTGCAGCTGCAGGTGAAACGTCAGTTTCTCTGAAACCACCAACACAAGATATGGTGCTAATCGGAGCGCCGCTGTTTCCCCGCAGGTGATCCGACGTACCGTGACGACTGAGGGGGAGGTGATCCCGGTGTGCCAGCTGGACATCCAGGTGGAGAACCCTCTGAGGAGCAACGGCATCTTCCTGGTTTCTCCTCTGATCATCAGCCACACCATCGAGAGAGGGAGCCCGCTGTACGACCTGTCCGCCCAGTCCCTGGCCGCAGAAGACCTGGAGATCATCGTCATCCTGGAAGGTCAGGCCCCGCCCTCACCTGTTTCCACCTGACAGGGTACATCCGGGGTCTACAACCTGAGGCTCCCGAGCCAAGTGGCTCTTTGGACCTTTCACGATGGCTCTTAAAGGGGCAGTACTATGTAAGAGTAAAATTTCTGGAAAAAAAAAAAAAAAAAAAAAAAAAAAAAATCTGAAATTTTTAGATTAATCTCAGAAATTTTCTAAAAATAACTTGACTTTTAGAAAATTTCTCAGTTTGTAAAGTTTTCCACTTTTCAAACTAACAATTCAATGTTTTTTTCTAGATCAATTTTAAGATGAATCTAAAAATGTCTACGTTTTTTCAAGCAAATTTTCAACTTTTCACACTCAGAAAATTTCTAAAAGTCGAATATGTTTGACTTTTCTAACTTAGAACTTTTCTAGCTAATTTTTGACTTCGAGTTTGAGAAGTTGAAACATTTTTAGAAAAAATTCAGAAATCTTGAGATTTCAGAAAATTTCTAGAAAAAACATGGAGGTTTCTGAGTTTGAAAAGTTGAAAGATTTTGAGTTTTGGAAATTGACGGAAATTTCTAACTTAGAAATTCCCATGTTTTTTTCTAGAATATTTCTGAGATTAATCTCATAATTTCTGAGTTTTTTCTAACACATTTTCAACTTTTCAAATTCAGAAATTACAAAGTTCTTTTTCTAGAACATTTCCAAGTTTTTTTGATGGAAATTAATTCCTTACTTTTTTTATACCTTCACTGGCCCTGATGTACCGTTGTATGTAATATTTATGGCTCCACTGAGGACAAACTGGATCTTTGGGTTGTAAAGGTTGCAGACTCCTGAACCACGTGGTTCTGATGCAGCACTGGGGGGTTTATGTCTCTGTTTTCACAGACCGATTCTGATATTTTTCTTCTTCCAGGTGTGGTGGAGACGACGGGCATCACCATGCAGGCTCGCACCTCCTACACCCCCGAGGAGATCCTGTGGGGGCGGCGGTTCGTCTCCATCATCACCGAGGAAGATGGCCGCTACTGCGTGGATTACTCCAAGTTCGGAAATACGGTCCCGGTCCGGATGTCGTCACTCAGCGCTAAGGAGCTGGACCAGACCCGGGGCGTCCAGGAGGGGACGTCCGAGACTCACCTGCAGGGCTGGGGGCTGGTCAGAGCCGGCAGGGGGGGTTTCCGCAGAGGAGGGCGCACCTGCGACGGCTCCGCCCCCCAGCCGTGGTACGCCCAATCAGAGAAGCAGGAGAAGGACGCGGAGCAGAAGGGGCAGAAGAAGAAAGTGCAGCTGGAGGTGATTGGACGGCAGGTTGAGGAGGAGGGACCCGGAGACGTGAGCGACTGAACGAACAGAACTGATTCCTGATTCAGTGTGTTCATACTCAAATGTCTTTAAATTTAGATTCATTCCAGCTGTTCAAAGCTCAAACCTCCTATGAGACCCACAAGGACCAAAGAGATAAAACATGAGACGGAGAGCGGCAGTCTGACTGAGAAGGTCCAAAGAGGTGAAACCAAACTTCATCTGTGAATCCTCACTGGCAGTCAGAACCGAGTCTATCATGCTTCTGATTTCTCTCTTCCTATTATACAAAATTCACATTTTTATTTTTCATTTTGGGTCTCCTGCTTCTAAAAACAACCCAACTGTTTTTTTTGTTGTTTTTTTTTTAAATCCAGATGGATGTTTAAAAAAAACAACAAAAACAACACTTTCCAAGCAAAGCTAGTGGGTATTTTGCTTGGAAAATGAGCCACTTCATAAACCTTAGATTAAGTCAGATTCCACGGGCACTGTGGGTTACCTAGCAACCCAGTTCCACCGGTTACCTAGCAACCTAAGCAGAGCTCCAGTCCATTTGGTCAGATGGCTTTACCCCTATATGCGCTGTTCAATGGCTGCTGGAAAAGACAAGTGTTTGTTTCTGGACTTACCATCCAGAAACCACTTGCACCATTCTTGTTGATTGTACAGGAGGCTCCACTTCTGCTTTTCAAAGGAGAACACCCAGGTTGTTTAATGTACATCAAATAGGCAGAACTGACCAGACTAAAATCTAATTAATTAAGAATAATTTTGTTCAAACAGTTAAATGAACATGTTTCGTACAGCCCATCAACCTAAAGAGGTCACCTTTAACTGTTTTATTGTTGACTTGTCATGTTTTTGTGGTGCTTTTCTCTTATTTCTGTAAATTATTGATGACTTTCACATATCCATTTTATTTACTGAATAAATAAAGGACATCCAGAGGACTGCTCTGGATGTTTTGCCTCTCAGTAGATTAAAAATAATCTTTATTGTTCTTGTTATTTATGTTTAAATAAATCAGTTTTGTATTTTTTCGTCTGCAACTTCTTTGTATCATTTGTCCACTTTAAAATAGCTGTCGTCTTGAGATGAATCCAGTTGAAATTATGGCTTTTATATCTCTTAAGTTTGACTTTGAAAGTTGAAATTATGACTTCCTGTTGGGTTTTATTTTTTCTTTCTTGGTAGGAATGGACTTTCATACACAAATAAAGCTTATGGGAGATTAGAGGATATTTGTAAGCAAGCAGGCTTTCTTTGAGTGAGGGCAGTGCAACATTTTGGTAGTGAAAATAATGAAACCAAAGGACCAACTGCAAACTCGGCCCACAGATCAGATGTTCGTCCAGCAGGGGGAGCTGCTGCCTTTTCTTGTAGTTCAGGATTTTTGAAGGAAAGTTCTGTTGAGAGGTTAAAAGCAGATAATATCATCACTACACTAGATGTCTATTTGTATTTTCACTAGTTTGAATCCAGTCTAGATCTTAGTCGTTGAAGGTAATGACTGGTCAGAGAGTGGAGCAAAGGTCAACACAGACTTTGACTATATGGAAGAACCATAATCACTAAAATATCAAAGTTTATATAACATTTGTTGGTATTAAATTGTTTTTTTATTACCAGAATTAATAGAATTGTGGAGAAAGTCCTTTAAACTCAGCAGCCTTCTTTTATAACTAGGTCAAATTAAGGTTTTAATCAGGAGACTATGGAGCTAAATTAGGGCCAAAAAGTTTGTTTTTTTTCTGTGAAAAAATGTATTCTTAGAAATTGAAAAATAATTTTAATCCTGAAAAAAGATTTGAAACTAAAAAAGTTCAAAACTACTTTTCATATTTATTTTTCCCTGCAGTTTTGGATATTTTTATCTTCAATTTATTTTTCACATTTAGATTTTTTTTTGTAAAAAAAAAGAGTTCCAAGCTACTTTTCATTTTTATTTTTTTTCTCAATTTCAGATCTTTTTATTTTCAGATGCAATTTTGTTTTACATTTCTTCTTTTTTTCCAGGAGCCTGAAAACAACCAGTGAGCTAAAGATTAGTTCAAGTTAACGTTTATATCCAGAACAGCTGCAGCGATTCAGAACCAGAACCACCAAAGGCTCAACAGGGACCACAGCAGAACCAGGACCGGGCCGGCCGCGGGGGCCGTGGAGCCCGAGTTACACAGGTTACTGTTGCAGCACCTGTACGTGAATCTGGAGATGGACGGGAACATCTGGGTGAGGCGGGAGACATCACACTCCGTGTACCGGATACACTGCCGGATCGTCTTCCCACCTGCAACACAGAACACCTGAGAACCTGAGAACCTGGAAAGAGTCCAAGTATTAAACTTAAACAAGAGGGAAAAAAAAGGAAATAAAAGTCATAAAACCTTGATTGGAACATTGTGGTGGATGTTTGTATGGTGGCGTATCAGGGCCACTGTAGATAGAGGAGTAAACTTTTGCCAAAAAACTTTAAAACTTGCTAGAAAAAAAATCTGAAGTTTTAATATCAATTTCAGAAATTTTCTAGAAAAAACTCGGAATCGTCTGAGTTTTGAAAGTCACAAATGTTTTACTTTTGCAAATTTTCTGAATTTCAAAAGTCAAGTCTGCCAAATTTTCAACTTTTTAAACTTAATTTTTTCTGGAAAATTTCGGCGGTTAAGATCAAAACTTCTGACTTTTCGAGCTCAAAATTTTCCAGTTTTTTTTCTAGAAAATGTCTTAAGTTTTGTGGCTGAAATTTAAGCTTCCTTTTTTTCGGCATCCTTTTTTCCTGGTCTTAATATGACGCTGTAGGTTTAAATATCAAATATTTAATTTGGTGTGAAGTGAGAGTGAAGAAGTATGATCCAAAAAGCTATTTGAAGAAAATGAATTGAAGAAGCTTATTCATCTGATAAAAGGATTGTAAGGAGGTTAAACGTTGCAAACAGCTGCCGAAGAGCCCAGGTCTGGTCGTTTAAGCAAGTTCACCTTTAAAGCAAGATGCTGAGAGAAAGTCTCCAAAACCCTAACATGTCATCTTGGGTCCTACAGAAGGCTCTTTATATGAAAGCTCATGTCAGTACAGTCTAGTTAAACTCACCTTGATCGCTCAGAGAGATGCACGAGTCTTCAAATGTGCACTCTTGCACGTTCTCGCAGCGACCCGTGTAATCGGCACACCTGTAGCAGCGAAGCCCAGAACCTGAAGAAGAGGAGCAGAGAGTGAGGAGGAAGATCGCTGCTGGTGATGGTTCCCATTGTTCATAGATCTGATGTGATTTGTAGAAGAAAATATGACTGATCAGACTGACTAGTAGAGCAGAAACGATTACTCAGATTAAAGCATCAATTGTTGACATAATCATCAACTAATAACTGATTAATAGTTAATCAGTTAATATACAGGCTCAAAAAAGTCAATTTCTTGAAAAGCAACATATTCAAAGCATTAATTGAGACTAATCTGTGGAAAAAATATAAACATTTTGCATTTAAGACCAGCAAGGTTGAAAACCGCACTAGAACGCCCCCTAGTGGATATTTTGTTATGTTGTTTTGTGACGCTAAAAAAGAAAATAGATCCAAGATGGCGGAACCCAAGCCGAACAGTTCATGAAATTAAGCTGATTATTATCTTTATACGTTGTGTTTCAGACAAGATTTGTTCGTAAATATTGGCTAATTGTGAAAATAATAGGGCTGTTGAAAACAAATATTTTAGTAATCGAGTAATCTATTGATTACTCTTACGATTAGTTGGGTAATCGGATAAAAAAACATTGGTAAATCTAACATAACAGCAGTGTTACTATTGCGTATGAATATCAGTCCAATTTTTCACATTTGAGCTTCCTTAACAATTACTTTTCTGTAGTTTATAACAATAACAGCTCCCTTTCTAAGTTAACCTGAAGAAAAGTTGTACAAAAATCTGAAATTAATTCAATGTAATAATAAAGAGGCAGGTTCACAAATAGCTATTATAAAATCAGGCTATTATAAAAAAATGTCTATATTCCAGCTTCCTGTTTCTGTTTTCATCTTCAGTCAGTTTAATAGATGAACTCTCACCTTGCACAGCCATTTATATTGTTTGTGTTCATGTTAGCGACGGGATTTGACACCTTTGTTCGTCACACACAGAAACATCTACCAGCTCTGTAACGTCATGATGCTCTTCGCCACCCATTT
>CAEGAE010007137.1:0-37768 GCA_903067095.1 Girardinus metallicus
CTCCTCACCTCTGTTGTGGTCGGGTCCTACTGTCATGATGGGTGTTGTGGTGAGGTGAGGAAGGCGCTGGGGAGTCCAGGAAGTCATATTTAGAAGGAAATAATTTAATTGAAAGTCCAGGAGTACTGCACAAGGATAACGTGGTACGATGACGTTAGACGAGGTTAGACGAGGACCCGACAAGAGACAAAGACAACAGGTGGACTTAAATACACAGGGAGGGTAATCACAGAATAAGACACACCTGGGAGGCAATCACAGGGAGAGACAGGACAGCACAGAGAAACACAGAGACAGAACCTAAATAAACACACAGAGAAAACTCAAATAAACACAAGAAAAACCCAAATCCCTACAACACCAGTTGTATTGAATGTAACAATGAGCGTGTAAAGTGCGGTTGAAGTGCAAAAAAAGTCTCTAAACTCACAAACACGTAGTTTTAATGGATTTCTTGCGTCCATTTGTCAAATTTGTTTAGTGAACATCTGCCTTGTTGCTTTTTTTTAAATCATGTGAACAGAAAAACAGCCAAATACATGAAAATGGCTCCTGGGCGACTTCAACAACTACACAGGATGGAAGAAAGTGATTTTTGGTTTTAGCAATAAATGGTCATGAAACGATAGCTTTTTCGCTGGAACATTTTGTTAAGGCCACATTGCTTTAATGTGGCCTTAAAGTGTCTGGTTGACAGTTACTAAATACTACAAATAACTGCAGCAAACCGTAGCAACTTGTAGATACTTGTTATTTCCTTGTGGTAATCTGTCTGAGGAGAACTGGAGAAATCAGGGTTGACCTTCCAGTGTTAATGTGAGAAATGTTTTTATCAGAAGAATCAGATGCGGGCAGTGTTGTGTTTAGAAAAATTCAGAACAACTTCAAGGTTTCCCACAGAAAACTTGCTAAAGTCCAGTGAGTGTGGCGCTGGGGCAGCCATTGGTCAATCGCCGTGTTTTTGAGTTTTTTAAAGTTGACAAAAAATATGAAAATATCACTTGATAATTGTGTTATTGGAAAATTGGAAGATTAATACCTGAACACCGACTAAAAAGTCTTAAAAAAAAATGCAAACATTAAAAAAAAAAATTAAATAATGAGCAATGCTTAGTTAGCCTGGTGGGGGCTCGAGTAAAGCCTGGCGGCCCGCCAGGCTTATAATACACTGAAGAAAATTGATTAATTAAATCACCGGATGGATTTGGTAAGTTTCTATGCTTTTTAATTGAGGAGACAGTTTTCTGCCTTTATATGTGTATGAATCAAAGTATCACCATGTCAGCTGCCATGAAAGCCCACTCTTTGGCATCCATTCGGAACAGGCTGCATCTATAAAAATAAACGCGAAAGCACAAAACAACCAGGTAGAAATAATCGTGGAGTTAAAAACCCACCCACTATCTGGGCTGTTCATCTGCACAGCAGCACAAGAAGCCTGTTTTTTTTTCTTTTTATTCCTCGCAGCGTGAAATGGAATGGTTTGAAGCGCAGACTACCAGATATGGCAGAATGAAATGTCAAAATGCTCAAAATTGCTGTGTTTATTTTTGAATAGGGCTGTTTGCGTTTCATCTGCCAAGAGCTGCAACAAAGATTGAAAGACAAAAAAAAAAAAAAAAAAAAAAAAAGATCAGTGGTGAGGATTGCAGATAAAGATACACACAAAAAAAATGAAGGGAGCTGTTTTGGAAGACACTTTGCCTTTCTAAGCAATTTTGCAAACATGTCCTTTGGATTTCTTTTTAAAATTTCTTCATTGAATCTTAAAGTCGCTCTTTCTTCTCCCTAGCCAGTTCATCCATGTTGCAAATCTCATTTTTGGCTCATGCGAGTCAAGAGAAGACGGTTTGATATGTGTGGCACTGTTCACATTCTCGGCAATTCAATGTGCCTCACAAGAATTAAAAAGGGGAACACAGGGTAAGAAAAATCAAGTTAGACAGACAATACATAAAAAAATACCAGTAAAACCTGAGTATTTCATGATTTGAGGAATCTGTGATGGGATAGTGACCAGTTCAGATATTTAAGCAATAATATTTTGCATTCATGAAACTGGCTCATTTATATTACAGACACGCTCTCTTAGTGACTGTGCTGACACAGAAACATAAAGCATTACGTCGTCAGCATATGTGTGGTAATCTGTGGTTATTTCTTTATTTAATTAAAAATGACTCAAGAAAGCAGCCTTGAGGAACCCCACATGAGACATAACAACTGCCAAATGACACATTGTCCTAATCTGTGGAGTAAAATCTGAACATATTTAGCAAAGTACCGCACAAACCCACTCACTTTTTCATTCTGTCTGTATCTAGTAAAACCAAGACAGATGTTCTGGATGCATCACAGTGTAGTCTTAGTGCTGTCTGGCGCCTGAAATCTGGACAGGAACACCGAAAAGATCGTTTTTGATTGGAACTCAATTAATCGATCAAGTTTATTTGCACAGTTCGGCAACGAGGCGGTTCAAAGTGTTTCCGTCGTAAGAAACACAAAATCAAAAAGTCACAAAAACATCACACCAACTTGAGAATAAACGTTACATTTTATGGAGCGACATCGTCACAAACATCAAAACGAATCGTCTATGTTGTGTCGAAGTTCGATTAATCACACTGAGTTATAGTGTGATTATTTTTTGGAAGTTGTGTTTTCAACTGACTTTAGGACTATTTTGTCATCAAAAAATGACCTCCATTTTTCTCAGTCAGGTCAGGTTTTTATTCTAATTTGATTGATAGAAATCTGATCTTCTGACTAAATTGATGACATTGTTGTGACATCATCAGTTCATCTCTGTTAATATTTCTCATCCAAAAGAGATTTTAGGAGAAAAAAAAAATTGTTTTCTAATAGAGTGTATTAATTAAATAATACAAACTTGGATTTTCTCTAAATTGAGTAATAAACACTGTTTAGGGTAAGTACATGTGAATTGAACATTACGTCTGCATTGTGTAAAATTCTCTGTCTCTTTTCTGTCCTGATGGAGTCTCTCCTCCTGCTCATCACTCATTGATCCCAGATTATCAGGAAACCAATAAATATGTGAGAACAGGTCATGCATGTTGATGCTCATGTTGCATCCACAGCTCAGAAAGTTGACCTGATTGAGCAACACCAATGGGATCTTTGGATTCAGCACAAAAAAATGACCCTAAAACAGTTGGAAAAACTCCAGACGGTGTTTTGGCTGTTGACCAGTTTAACGCTTCAAAGGCAACAAGTGGCTTTTTTTGTCTTGATTTAAACCTTTAAGTCCCAAAGGAGGCACCTGCGATCCAGCCAAATTTGCAGTACCGCAGTTCCGCCACACGTTGCGCTATCTTAAAAATTTCCAACAGTTTCTGAAAGGGGAGATGTTGCTCTTTCCAGCCAATATCGGGTTATTACGATAATTTCACTCCTGCCGTAGCAGGAAGTGAAAGTAATCTTGGGGACGTGCTTTCAGTAGATGGAAATACCTTGCTGGATTTCGAAAGTTCCAGTTGTTATAGATAAACAGGCAAATATATTTTCTCACAGGACATTTAAAGAGCTGCGTACAATTAAAATAAGCTAAAATATCCAGGCGGACATTTTAAATTTAGAACATAAAGGGTTAAAGGAGGTCGGTGCTTTGGCTGTTTTGCCATTTGTGGCGCATAGAAGCTTCACGAGGACATGAAAAGACTAGATTTATTAATAAACCGCCCTCTTCATGATCTATGCCATGGATTAGATACGACCTGTACTGACTTATTATCGGCGCACGTTACCTGATTCAAGTGAAACAAATTAAAAACGAAGAAAAAAGAAAAGTCTCTTCCTCTTGATTACCATTGCAAATAATCCTTCTGCTTCAGATCCAAGTGATTACATTTAAACATCAAGTAGCCATCTGCGGCCACCTATATGCCACGTCCTTGGCCCTTGTCCGCCTTCACCCTCTGGGCCTCCAGATGTCCAGATTAGCCGAAGCGCCACCACTGCCTCACTTCAAAGACGTGCCATTTGAGAATGGCCCTCATGGCAGGGAGCTGCAGGTCTGTCAAAAGAAGGCTGAGCAGGGGCATTATGTGAAGGCAGCCTTATAGAAAAGGCTCGCACAATGAAGGTGCCAGCGAGAGCCTGAGATTGGCTCTGTGATTGATGAGCTTTTTATACCGGCTTGCTGGACCGCTGCAGGAGTCACCTGGAGGAGAGTATGGAGAGCGAACTGAGAACACAGGCATCTTTAGGCTCAAGCTCAAGTCTGCGCCCGAAGCAATAAAAGAGCATGCGCCTGCTGTAAAATCAAATGTAATTATGTCTGTTGTCTGTACTTAAAGCTGTGTGTCGCGCAAGAAAAAAAAAAGAAGAAAGGATTCGACGCCGATTTCTATGCAGAAATCAGACAGCAGCTTGGATGTTTAAGAACTCTGGGTTGATAGCAGACTGTTTCTCTCACCAAGAACGTTAAATTAAAAAATAGGGAACCTATCATTATTACAACTTTTTCCTTTTTAATTGGGTTCAGACTCGTAGCTTGTATCGGTTGTCAGTGTCAATGGTTTTTATGTCTTCAGTCAGGAAAAAAACGTAACAAGAAAACCAAAAGTAATCTGAGTACAATGCTGCCAAAAAGACCAAAGAGTCGAGACCTTACGCAGCGAAAAACAAGCTCAGACATCAATGCATCAACTATTTTATGTGGCTAATATTGATGTGGTGATTTCAGTCAGGGAGAGAGCTAACAAACAGGTCTTTGTCTGCCAGCATAGACCCCGTTTGTCTTTGATTTTCCACAATAACGTATTAACTTGACACAAAAATACAATTAAAAGAATTCAAAAACAAATATCGTCTCAGTCTAAATGTCTGCTCCACTTGTGACCATCATTGTGTCAAAGACAGTCACTTCTTTCTGAGCTGTGGTGCAACAAGGATCGACTGTGTGAGCATGCTAGGTTTGTGTAAAACGTAGCAGCAGTGAATGGAAGTAGCTGAAAGTCTCACTTTTTTCTTTTTTGTACAAATAAGTTTTGTATTTTACTTTTAATCGCAAAATGTTTTTTAAATGGACATAACATTTTCAGCAAGTTGAGACTGTCACGGTATTTTACAAGACACTTAATTTTAGTTGTTTTTGTTATCTCCAAGCCACGATCATCAAAAGTACAACAAATAAAGGCTTGGAATACGTCACTCTAATTCTATATAATATATGAGTTTCATAGCAGTCTTTTTGAGAAGACTGCTATGAAATGGTGCACTTTGCACATTTGAGATGTCCTACTACACCAGGAAAAGTGAAAAAGTTGGTCTTATATTTCAGTTCTTTTTGATTTAGTTATATTTTTGTCCGATCTTATATCCGGTTTTGCTGCAGCAGCTGTTTATGGGAATATGCAACAGTCCCAGGTTTCCCGTGTTCGGAAACGCTTTAAGAAATTTCATCAAATTAGGCACACACGTTTACCTAGACCTGAGTGTAAACTGAGCAAGAGCTGCTGATTAGCAGTCAGCATGGCCGCTGCCATACCAACCGCTTCTTTGGCCATAAGTCAAGAATTCGCAGACGCTACATGTCAACATGTGTTTTGAAAATATGTCTAATTAACAGATGAGCACATTAAGTTGATCATGAACAAGTACGAAGTCTTTTTTTTTAAGTCTCAGAATCATACGTGTGTTGTTTTCAGAAAAGACTTCACTATTTCCCAGTGAAACAAGTTGCTTAATGCCATTTACACATAACATTTATCAATATTCTAGGTTTACAGAGTGTCGCCGTCGACAACAAGCGACAGCACTCAAACCCGGCTCTCCACCGTCGCAGTGTAACCTTCTTCTGGAGTCTCCTGCAGCCTGATACTTGCAACTCCGCTGTTCCAGACTCCGTGGCGGCGTTTCATGACAACAGCTGTGGATTCACGTAACCTCCTCCACCCACGGCCTCGCACTGTTTGTAGCCGCCAGCTCCTGATTTAGACGGATGATACGGGGCCTGGAGCGAGAGGCTGCGGGTCTGAGTTTGTTTTTCAAAATTCAGAGGAGGAGTTTTTTTCTCCTGATGATTAGAAAGTGCTTCACAGTTTCTGTCGGCTGCTTGAATTGTAATTACTGATGTTTTAAAGGCAAACGTGTTTCTGTTTTTTTTTGCTTTTATTTTCCTCCCCAAGCTTCTCCTCTTTGATTTTCTTTCCTGGGCTCTTCCAGTCACTTATTTAACTTTTTATTTGATCTTTTCATAAAAATTCTCTCTCTTTTTAACCACATATCGTATTTTGTTGCCGTCCCATTTCTCTCTGTGTCTGGGTAATGGCTTTGCCATCTCGAGGAGCGCAAATGTTATCGCTTTTGTTTGCCGCATAACTCCGATCTGATGCGCCGTCCTTATCTGTCTCTGTTTTCTCGGCTCTTTCGTGGTTACAGAGGTAGGTCTAGTTGGAACCGGGGCATCAGATGAGTGGGTGCGTCTGAAGCCATCGATCAGGCCCGAGCAGAGCCAAGCCTGTAGCGTGCTTCATGGGGGGCCAGGCTGACGGTATTGCTGGATATCTGATGCTGCCCTGGGAGATTGCAAAGCGGATCAGAGAGGAGAAAACATTTAACTGTGTTATTGGCATTTTAACTCAGAAATGAGTTAAAATGCCGGGGGGTTTTCCCTCTTTTTATTTTCATCCTCTTATCTGTTTTCTTTTTATATTATCGGAATGGTCTTTAAGCCCCCCCCCCCCCCTTTCCATTTAAACCATTTTATGCAATGATAAAACAGCCACTGACTCATGATTGCAGTAGGAGAGCGTTTTAACTAGCATTTAGGCTCACATCAGATAAGTCAGAGTGGCACAAAACCAACACATATTTGCATAAGCGGTGGCATGCGCTGCAACACCGGGGGCGCCAACTTTGCGACTACGGTGATGACTATAATTAGTGAAGAGTCCGACCTCTCTCGCCTCTCATCCAAAGAACCAACCGATAATAAACGCAGCACAATTTTCCGTTGCAATTATACTTGGGAGCTTTTAACTGCCAACGTTTGGAAATAAATTCAGGAGCGGTTTCTCGTTACGACGTAAACTTTCACGGTTTAGCGAGATGCGAAAACTCGTTTTAATAAGAAGAGTTTTGCATCTCGTTACAATGAGAAACATTCCCGCTGTAGTAGATGTAAAAAATATGCTCCTCAGACAGATTACGACTTCCCAAAAAGACCTAAAGGGGCTTGAGAACATTTGGTAACATTTTATTTGACGGGCTGTGCATATGACTGACATGACGCTGTCATAAACACGAAGGAGTCTTCATGAACGTTTACAACTCCCTACATCCAGCGGGTGGCGCGGGTTTCTACAATTGATAGCAGCCACACAGGCACACCCGCTTGAAGGAAACAAACGCACCCAGTACAAAACTTTCATTCTATTGGCTGAGAGGTTGCCAGGCGACGGAGCATTTTGTGTTCCAGAAGCAAACAGAATGCTTTGTGAGCGAGCAAAGACTGAAGCTGTGTCCGAATTCAGGGTCTGCATCCTTCGAAGGTCGGATTTGTAGGCCGATTACGTCATAGCGTGGCGACAAAGCCAAATGCAGCCTTGTATTCCCCAGATTTGAAGGATGGGTCCGGTGCATCCTTCACCGCCCACCATATCCCATAATTCATTGCGGGTCCCAACCGGGTGTTCAGGCAGAGCGACAATACCGGTGAAGAGCGGCAGATTATTTTGTTATATTACACTTTAAATGACACATTATGATTTTGTACGTTTTCAGGCGATAACGTAAGTGTGTAAGTCTGAAATATCTGCTCGGTTCATCAAAACATAACCTGCTCTGACATTTTCGGACATGTCAGCTCCCCTCGCCAGCTGCCAGCTGGTCGGGCGCTTCAGGTTCGGTATACCAGAGCAGATCGCCCCACTCCCGGCACATTGTTATAAAAACTCCCGCTAGCTTTCCCCAGTGAGTGGAAGCACTGATATTATTCAGACAGGTAAAATCTAGTTATGAAATGTTTTGTTTACTAGAGTATTTAATTTATTCCCGAGCAACTCAGTTTGATTGATTAAAGTTAAGCCCTCAAACATGCTAGTTTTATTTAATTGTAATGGCTTATCCGAGATTTGGAGAGTATTATATTTGAAAATTAATAATTTGCTTATATTCATTCCTGGTAGAAATGTGCAATACATGTTTGAACATTTTAGAATCATGGAAGTAGGTATGGGAAGTGATAATCAAAGAAAGAGAAAGAGCACTTTAGAATAAATATCTACATATATGGCGTTCAGGGAAGTGACATTTCAGTAAGTGCTCTCACATAAATGATTTCCCAGGCCGCTAAGAACCCTGGGAAAGCAGCAGTGATTAAGCAAGCAGCGTGTTGCTAGAAATGTTCCACCTGCAGGGTACTTTGTTTTGTTTTTTTGTTTTTTTTAAATCCTCCACTAACACGTTGTTGTGAGACGAGTCGTCCTCGGCTGACGTGACAGCTCTGCTTCCACACCGCCACCGCTCCATCTTTTATAGGATGTGTCACAATTCCTAATGGGCCTGTCGTGTTCAAATGAAGCTGTTGCTTTTCAGAATCGTGACAAACGATCTTATGAGAACCGTTCAATCAGTCACCTTAAACAGACCGACTGCTTGACGGGGAAAAGAAACGTGAATTACAGCTCCACAAAAATTAAGTGTTCACTCACAAAGCACTGGTACAGTTATGATAGTTTCTAGTCTAAGACGTGTTTACCAGTGTGTGCACGCAGTCTAGATGCGCATTTATTATCAGAACGAAAACATACAATTGGAAAGTTTGCTTACATTTTTGTCTGGTTAAAAAAAAAGAAGATAATTACAATTATTGCCTTGTAAAACACAACATAAAGTGCTGATCAGACATTATTAAGTACCTGATTTCTTAAAGATAAGGGATGTGTGACGGATTATGAAACTTTATAGTTAAGCAACAAATTGGAGCAAACAGGTGTTGACTTGACTTGAGTCAAATCCTCAAGGCTCAAAGCTTGAGTCCTGCAAGATTTGAAGAGGAAACTAGGAGGAGAATAAAATAAAGAGAATAGATTTCTACTAATCTGAGGCGGAGCAGGATGTACTTTCTTTGCCAACCTGACAGCAAAGTGAGCTACTCTCAACCTCAATGAGCCCTTATCAAGATTGTTATGATGATACCAACCATAATAAAGGTGACTCTTTTGTTCAAATTGAATATCTCCTTTATATTTCTTTGGCTTTGGTCAGTTTTAAGCCGAAGCTAGAGTGCTGCAGTCCTGTCAGTAGAAACGCTGACAGACATCTTTACCGGTCACTGACTGAGAGGCCATTAGCCTCCTGGCCCCGGCGCCGTTCCTCCGGTGGCTGCTCAGGTCTCGGTCTCTCCGGGCTTTTTCTCTCCTTTACTGAGCCCACTATCTGGGTTCAGTCATGTAGTGGAGGGAATGTGGTGGGTGGCGCGGCTCAGTAGCGGGAGAACGGAGCTCCACTGAGGCAAAACAAGCCTCTTTCAAAACATAACCTTCGGTAAGTCAGCCACGGAGAAAATCGAAAGTTATAGGGGAGATAGGAGGAGAACGGGAGACAGACCTGGAGACCAGCAGAGACTGATGTGAACTAAAGTAAACAAATCCTATTTGATGGGATTTTACAGTGTGTTGCAACAGATTTCACACCCGGTGAACACTTAGCTACATATTTTGTCACATTACATCCTCACAACGTAGGTGTTTTTATTATTTTAAACTGTCTTCATCACAAAGTAGTGAATAATTGTGAGGTGGAAGGAAGAGGGTATTCAGCAAATTGTCACAATGATGCTGTGTAAATCAGAATGCATCACATTCATTAGTTCAAATGGCCCAGTCAAAGTCCAGACCTAAATCCACTTAGGGATGACTGCACTTAGGTTGTTTTGAAGAATGTATTTAAAGTTTAACCTCTCTGTTTGCAATCCCTGTAGATGTGCAGCCCAAAAGAAGCAGCAGTAATTGCTTGAAATATTATAGTATCGAAATATTTAAAAACATCAATAATGTCGATACCAATACGATATCGGTAGCGGATCTATACCAGCGTGATAAGATTAGTACTTTCGCTTCAAATTTCCTCTTGAAATTTCAACTTTACCGAAAAAAGTATTTTGGTTAGATTTGTTCTCAATTTAGATTTTTTTTTGTACTTTGTTTATTTAGGGAAAATGTACACAGATTTGCTTTGTTTTTCTAATGTTCCTGGTTGTCATGTAAGCATGTCATACAATAAGTATTTATTTTATAGACGTCTACAAAGTTTGTCCAAATTCTGTCCTAGATTTAAACAAAGCAATTCACAGACAAAACACAGAAACGCTTTAAAGTCAGAAGTTTAATACATCAAACTTGAATAAAAAGTATTGGTACTGGTGTATCGGATACCAAAATATGAAGCATCGCACAACTCTTGTAACTGCAGCAACACTTGGTGCCACAAGTATTAATTCAGAGGGACTGAAAGCAAAAATTAAGCCACACTGTGAGATTTTTGTAGCTCGGAAAATCATTTTAAACTCACATTCTTTCCACTTTGAAACTTTGCACTGCTTCATACTGGTCTGCCACGTAAAATCCCAGCACCTGCCTCACCGGTGGCTGCGGCTGTAACACGAGAACGTGAAAAAGACGATTAAAAGCCGCAGGAACACGTATTTTCTCCAGTAGAAATATGAAGACATGCAATTTCTGCTACATGTCTTCTCTGAATATTTATTGTAAACCTGTGCAATACAGGACCTGCTTTCCTTTTTCTCTTCCACCTGTGTGTTTCCCAATTTCTACTTTCACACTTACTAATGATAGCTGTGGGAAAATTTGTTTGGAGTACCATCAGATGTGTGATAATTGACACTTTGGTGATCTCTCTCCCTCTCACAGACTCATCTGCCAAATGGCACAGAGCAGCCAGACGTCCTGTGACCATTTTTGTTAACAACATTGGAAACATCCACGTTGCCCTGCGGATAGCCTCTTTTTTTTATTTTTTTTATTTAGTATCGCTTCTCTGCTATTGTCTCATATCCATTAGTGAAACAGTTTGTCATTACGTTTCGCCCCCCGAAAGAAAATGATAGGCATTCACCTTTAGAGCAATATTTGTCATTTATAGCTCATTAAACAACGGAGCACTTGAGAAGGAAAGCTAACCAAGGTGCCTGATTATAATGCTAATGATGAAATAAACATGCCACAGTGGAGGATTGTTTGTTTTGTAGGAGGAGGGCGTGTGGGGGGGGGGGGGGTTCACACTAAAAGCTGATTTGACGCAGATAGTGGATAAAGCTAATTTTATTGAAATATACAAATATTCTCCAAGAGGTGTTCCAGTGGGGGTTTTAATTGGATTTCGTCCAGCTAAAGCTGTCTTAAAAAGGACTTCTCTAAATGAACTCACACTGTCAAACTCCTCTTAATCCCAATTAACTTGCTGGCTACTTCATTTGCTGTGGCGTCCTTTCATTTTGCTTCTTCTTTAGGGCTTAACTTTAGTTTTCACTCGTCCTGTTATTTTATTACTTTATTTTATTTATGCAGAATATGACACTGGAGACAAACTATTCCTCGTGTCTTTTTCTTGCCGTGTTTAAGATAATAAACAATCACAAAAATGGAAGCAGTGTAGGAGCCCCTGCTGTGCCACCAGTGCATATTCCTCCCTCCAAGCTTGTCCATGCAGATATAACTTAGAGCTGCACAATGCACAGGGTGTCAGTTTTTATCGCAAAATGATTCTTTTCAACATCACAATCACAAAGAACTGTTTGGGTGAAATACTTGATAGGATATTTTATTTGAAGTTTCACGTAACTCTGCAGTGTAATAACACATCTGGCTCGTTGGATGGGTTTTATTGGCCTCTGTGTGTTTTTGTAGCGGCGCCGAGGCTAAAATTGGTAGAAGCACCGTGAGAGCAAAACAAAAACCTGTTCATATTTTTCCAAGAGTTCTCACAGTTCCTATGTAACATTCATGTATACCATGCATACTTTCTGTGAGATTTACTTAAGAGTTTTTAATTGAAGCAAAAATGATTGTTGAATATTGTTTTTGTTGCAGTTTTGGAGTCTTAACTTTTACAACTTGTGACCAGCGTCTGATCCATTTTTGCTTTGTATAAAACTCACTTAAGATGTAACAGTTGTTCAAATTTTAATGCTACAGAAACTAAAATGCTATTTTTTGAGTGTAGATTTTGTAATCTGGCTGCACAGTGGCGCAGTTGGTAGCACTGTTGCCTGGCAGCAAGCAGGTTCTGGGTTCGATTCCCGGCCCGGGGTCCTTCTGCATTCTCCTTTTGCAGGGTGGGTTCTCTCCGGGTTCTCCGGCTTCCTCCAAAAACATGACTGTCAGGTTAATTGGTCTCTCTAAATTCTCCCTAGGTGTGTGGGGTTGTTTGTCCTGTATGTCTCTGTGTTGCCCTGCGACAGACTGGTGACCTGTCCAGGGTGACCCCGCCTCTCACCCGGTACGTTAGCTGGAGATAGACACCAGCACCTCATGACCCCACTAAGAGACAAAGGTGTTAGAAAATGGATGGATGGGATTTATAATCTAAACACTTTATGCTGCCTATATATCTTCTTATGTTGTAGAAATACTGAAAGAAATTATAAAATATTCACAGGATTATTACAAGATGGCCGAATTATATTCAAGTCTTGTAACGTGACACACTCTATTTGATCCTGAAATTCATGAATCAATCACCAGAGAATTTGAAGGAGCAGAATCTTGTTTTCATCGCCGTCCACGCAGCTGAGGTGCGGAGTGACTGCGACAGCGATCCTTTCATTTTCATTTACGTTAATCCCATTTGCATGTAATAAAAACATCGAGTAATCTTTTTTTTTTTTTTTTTAGTTTTGGCTTGACGAAAGAAGCACGCCGTGGGATTAAAATGTACTTTTTGGAAGAGATGTGATGCGGAATTCAAAACTGAGGCCCGAGTCAGAGACTTCTGGTCCGGCGCCCGGACCCCGCGGTGTTACTTTCAGCTTTTCACTCTGATCATCTGGACCGAAGACAAGATGGCCGTTTTCTGCTGATTGAGCTTTTTTTTTATTTTTTTTTTCACCTCATATCTGAAATGAAGTCGTAACATTTCCTAATTGGGTTTGTGTAAAAATAATAATAATAACAATATATATATATATAAAAAAAAAACATTTTCTCCACTAAGATCTGAACCGTAAAAGGAGTGAAAATGTCCTATAACTGGATTAGCTTTTGGGCTTGAAAACAAGAGCCTGGGGCAATCAAGGGAGGAGGACAGAAACACTAAATGAAATTTAATGGAAATTAACTTTGTAAGATGTTTTTAAACTCTAATCAGTCTTTTTGAATTCAGCTTGTGACATATAGAACAGATGTGATGTATGGAAAAGTTCAAGGAAATCAGTCAGATTAGCATTTCGGGTGTAAATCCAGAGGTTTTATTGGACCCTCGGGAGTCGTGACGATAACTCTGATCTACGTGAAAAGTTTCCTTTAGCTTCCAGCGTTCGAACTCTGAAATTGAGCGAAGCCATTAAGATTTTTGCCTCATTAATCTGTGTGGGGAGTCGGTCAGACCAGCCAGAAGGGAGACAATGATACTCGCTGGCAGAGCTGATGAGGCTAAGAAACCAATCCAAATGAATTAACACTTAAAGAGTGGTAACATTTAGCCTAACAGCCTGCAAACATAACTCAATAAGTACAATTATTCCAGATTTTTTTTAGCAGCTTTTGCATT
Organism: Girardinus metallicus; assembly: GCA_903067095.1. Classification (NCBI taxonomy): domain Eukaryota; kingdom Metazoa; phylum Chordata; class Actinopteri; order Cyprinodontiformes; family Poeciliidae; genus Girardinus; species Girardinus metallicus. Next base: position 13,756 of record CAEGAE010007137.1, read on the forward strand.
CAGATGGCATCGATGCAGTGCTGTGAATACCCTGAACGAAAATGACACACTGAAGTAAAGCCGTAAGGGCCGACTGTTATCTGGTGCGTTCATGCTCAGCCTGCGCGTCTGTCCAAAAGGGAACCATCGTCCCAGAAACCCGAAACAAACCTGTTGAATACCTGAACAAGACAGCAAACAGCCCCCCGGATCTCTAAATCCTTTCAAGGAAGACTTCCTTCAGTCTAATGGATTTTATTGACAAAAGCAACATCTGTAGGTCTGAAGTAGAGACAGTAGCCACTTCCCATGAGGCAGCACTGCAGTTCATCACTGTCTGATGCTCAGGACTCGGTGCATTACCTCTTACAGGGAGGTTAAAATAACTTCAAGTGGAATCACTGCTCAGTAATTTCTACAGTACCGTGCAACAAGGCTTGAGAAATACACTGGGTTATATTTTTCAGGCAGAACATTTTCCTTTAGTCTTTTAAAGTGGGACGGACTGGTGCCTCTCGGGGCTTCCTGAACGTCTTTCAGACTTTTATAAGGAAGTCCGTAAAGGGCTCAGCAAGCATCACTACCAAAGCAACCATTTTTTAAAAGCATAATTGGCCTAATGGTGCAAAACCCACTTCATTCTTTGAGAAAAAGGTAGCCAGTTCAGTTTGTCTGCATAACTGCTACATTTGATATCTATTTGATCTAATTTTAAATAAGTGAACCCGAATTTTACTTTCTTTTCATGTTTCAGAATAAGGAGTGAAGGCTACATTTTTACAAATAAGTGAACAAAAACTTTCTTCATGTCATATTTATGGAAAATGAAAAAAATAAGTGTCGAGTTTGCACTCTTGTAAAAAAAAACAAACAAACTGCTTTTGCTATAGCATCAGCGTAGTAATTATGCTAAGCTATTACAAATAAATAAATAAAACGAAAAGACAAAAATGCTAAAACTACTCTTTGCAAATTGAGTTTGTATTTTTTTTTTTTAAATCTGCTCCCTTTCTCTGTCATTTTATGCCAGTTTTGGCCAAAATCTCTGTTGCTGTGGAAGTCCAAAGAACCGGATCCATGACCCATTGAATGTTAAAAACTCAAGTAGTGAGCCAATATTTTACAAATTAGAAAACCCAGCTGGGAACAAGCTTTGTATTGGATTTTCAATGAAGCAGCCTCACAAAAACACAATTTCTTCTACCGCTCAGGCTCTTCTGTCTCTTTGTGCTCCTGCCTGTCGACGCATGTTTACTACGTTTTAGTAACACGTGACGCTCATGTTCCTTCGTTAGTAGGAACACGTGTTGGACGATGGATTAATGAGACATTCATCGACACTTTGATTAATGTCAAAGTTGACAAATTGTTGTCACTCTGGCAGACATTTTCTACAGGAAATGTCTCGGGTAGGATGACGTTAAACCTTTAGGGTGGAGCTGATTGGAGGAATGCGCTTAATATCCCCATTTTAAACATTTATTTATTTTTGTCAGAAACTTAGGATTTTAGAAGTAAGATACTGGTGAAATGTCAATCAGAGTTAAACTCATCTTATTTAGAATAAGTCTGAAGGCTGAAGCTAAATTTTAGCTTCAGCCTTCAGACTTATTCTAAATAAGATGAGACATTTACGCTGAAATCAACAAATATTCACATAGAAAATAGAAAGTAGAGACGGTGCACCACCAACAATCTTCCTGTGTGAAGCACGTGCTGAAAATGGACAGCAGAGTCGGCGACACTAATGTAGAGCAAGGTTTTGTAGCCGTTTCATCAACAAACAGCCGTTTATTGATTTGTACACAGGGTTAGGTTTCCAGCTGACTGGAAACAAAGTACATGCTCGGTTGTCTGTTTGCGTTTCACACAGGAAGATTGACGGTGGCGCACCACTTGACAACTCCATTCATCGCGCGAATAATCACTGACTTCTGCGCAAGTAATGTCGTCCAAACCAAAACCCGGCAGTGGCGTGGAGGCTGTCAGGACAGAGTTTGATGAAATAAAGGTTTGTGAAGATTCGTTGTAGGATGATATAAGTCAGCTTTGGTCTCGGTCCTTATCCATCTAGGTGTTGATTTCAGCCTCCGGAACCAACTAATCTAGATTTATACTATATGAAGACACCAAGGGAATCATTTATTCCTGATTACTTAAAACCTTTATTATTACTCTTGGAAAATCCTGAACTCCTTTAGAGCTTTTTATTCATTTACTATATGGATTGCAAATCACTGGGTTTTACTTTTCGCCGTCTGTAAACACAGAGAGGGGGCAGCAATCCTCCAGAGAAAATAATACTTTAGGGGTTTAAACCATTTATGGTAGGCATTTTAACAGAGCCGCAGTGCTAATACCGTTCAGGGGAGATTGAGGGTTTGGAGTAATTAGATTCCAGAAGATAAAAAGTTTACAGAAGCATATTGGAAGCACAACTTTTAGGTCTCTAGATTGATTTATTACACGGCTTTAATGGAAAATATACTGTAAAGTCTCTTTCCTATATTTAGCTTTGGGCCTTAAAAGCTGACACCATTCTCCTGGATCAGAGTCTAACGCAGTCTGACAGCTTAGCTCGAAGAAGATCCAGAGGCTCAAATTTTCAGGGATTAGATCGAGGTACGATCGGATCTTTATCAGATAACCCTTTCGGTAAAGTCAGACCAGCGGAGAATCTCACGGGTATTAGTTTTTCCAGATTCTCCAGCTTTAATTTCTCTCCCGGCCCGTAATGGGTTGGCATTTTAAAGATTTGATTGCTCTTCATCCAGACCTGGCCTTGCAGTGACTCTTTATCAGTCGCGGATTCCTTTTTCATTCTTTCCACGCGTCGGGACGGAATGAATGTTTGAAGCAGATTGGAGGACTTTGACTTAAACCCGGGTGAAATGAATGTCCTCATCCCTCCATCGCATTATTCGCCCCTTCGCCTGCTGATTGCACAGGTAAAAGACAGACATCGTCACTCCTCATGTCCGGGTTGAACCCCCAGTTAGCTGTAAGAGAAAAAGCCTCCATAATCCCCTTGCTATATTTCCCCCTTTTTGCCCCGCTGCCCACTCAGACGGTTATGAGGGGAAACATAAAGCCACTTGTAAGCAGGAGGATAAATGTCACTCAGTGGAAGCTCATTGGTTGCTCTTAGGCTCCTTTAAAAGAATAAACATGCTTGTGAGCTCTCCTTTAGGTCATTTAATCAAATTCTGCTCTTTTTTTTTTTTTTTTTTTACAACCATGTGTTGAAATGTTTTATACGCTTCCCCTGTATGGATTTCAAGAGATTTATGTTTCGCATTAAACTCCCTAACTGAACACTAACAGCTTCTGTTCTTTACGGCTAGGTGCATTATGCCTCTGTGAAAATTATTTTCTTGTTATCTATTTCTCCACCGCACAGGCTTTTTTTTCTTTTTCTTTTTTTTCTTATGGTTTGTGTCGCGTGTTCAAGTTTTAATCGCCTTATTATATGGGGAGAATAAGTCACTTTTAGCTGTCTGACATTTGCCAAAGTGCCATTTGTTTTAATTTGTGGATGTTTTCCTGGATATATTTTGCATTTAACGAGGGGGTGGGGGGGAGGCCGGTCAAATTTCGTCTTGATGGGCTGCCATATATCCCACTCACCCGATGCTATTAGATTAGCTTCGGTTAGCTTTCCAGCGGGGAGTTTGCTTTTAGGGTTTGCTAAATGTGATAAATGGTTTTTCTGGCTTCATGGACAGAAATGGTGTCGCTTACTTACACTTGCTTGGACGTTGAAATTAAGTCATTGACAAAAATAGCTTGAACTCGGTGAAGCAAGGGTCGGATTTGGATGTAGCTTATTTCACATGTAGATAACCGTGGTCCAAAAAGATCACAGTATTTTCACAAGAAACTTGAGTAATAATTCCAATAACTATTATTTTTTATTGCTAACATAGCCCACTGATCGTTATTCATGTTCAACTATTGTTTCTTTTGCTTTGATTACGTGACCCTGAGCAAAAATGCTGAACTTATACCCTTTAAATTGTCTGTTTTCAAGTGTATTAATAAGAATCAGGGGTGGCTCGTCGATCATTTTAATGTTCTGTGTGTGGTTTGTGCAACTGAGCACTTTTTGAAACAATTAAGTTTCCAGTAAGTGGGCAAGAAAATGTGTTTACAGTGATGCATGTCTGTTTGTGTTTGAGCAGTATGCTGCATTCAGTTGGACATAAACCTGGTCTTTGGCAACATAAGAACCTCAAACCAGACAAATGGACAATTTTGCCGCTTTTGAACTCACAATTCATCTTGGGTTTTTTTTGTTTTTTTCAATAAAACATCCTTCACCTCCAAGCTGTCTCCGCCTCTCTGAATTTGGGTCCACTTTGAAGCAACACGTCATGACAAAATTTTGTTTTGAAGTATTAGGAAAGGCTGCTGGAAATGGCAAGATTTGACATGACTTCCTTCGTTTGGCAGAAAAACTTCTATGCTCGCTTGAAGTGTTTTTCTTTTTTTTTTTGTGACTTTGCTGGCGAAGAGTTGATGCAAAGGGAGATGGAAACACATTTGCTAAACAAGTTGTGATGTAGGGGGCGTTTTCCCATGTTGTAATCAGTAGACCGGCGTTTTCTCCTCTACGTCTCGGGACAGCATGGAACATTGCTAATGCCAGCTGACATGACAGAACAACTACTACTTGAACAACAGCAACACAGTCCTTGAAAACCAACGCCCTTTCCAGAGTAAAGCAGTGTCCAACCTCTACTTGCTTGTTTGTTACATAGCGCCAACAACTAATGACGTGCCCTGGTTTTGGTCCAAACATTTTAAAACTTCTCTTTTACCTACGTGTAATCTGGATGGAAACATACCTACAGTAACAGTGGACCCTTTACACCACACTTGGCCCTCTGACCCTCCGTGTGTCTCAGCGGCTGGCATCAGCCTTAATCTGTGAGAGCGTGCATCGATATCAGAGCAGAAATGACTTGCACTGTCGCTGCGATGTCGAGGCGTGGGTGGATTGTGGGTTGTAACGTGTCAAGTTCAGCGACAATATCTCCGTTTGTATGACCGCTATGTTATCTCTGAGCGTATGGAAGCAACGGGAGGTGAGAAAACGCCACAGCAAGAAAAAAAAAAAAATACCTGAAGCCCATCAACAGTCAGACCAATTGCAGACATTTTGATGTTAAAGCGAGAAGTTTTCAGTGAGAGGTTTGAATATTTTGGCTTTTGGACTGCAGTTTTCTGTAATCTCACGTTGCGTTACATCAGAACCATGTTTGTTCTCCTGTGTGGAAAGCCAGCGCTCCCTCCCTCTCCGACATGATGTATTCTTTACGTGTGTTCACCGAAGACTGCGAGGCTAAAGGTGCCCAAAAGTGCGCCGACAGTTGCCTCCTTCCCGCTCCGGCTTCAGCCTCTGCGGCTATAAATCAAGACAGTCCTGCAGCTCTGGCCCCACTCACCTGCTTACACTAACCTCCACATCCACCCTACATGTCTGAGATGGCCAGACAAAAAAAACACATCCATCAACGTGAGCGGTCTGACCTTTGGGAGCCCGTTTTAGCCCAAATATTTACAACGGGAGCAGTAGAAGGCATGCCGCACATTTTGAGCATTGATATAATGAATTAAGTTTATGATTTCTGCATCTGTAAAAACGTTTTGCAGTCTGTTATCATTTTTGTAAGGCTTGTGTCACTTGGCATTCTTCTACTGCCTGACTTGTGACGCTTTTATCATCTTCTTGATTGGATGAGAGCTGCTGTTGAAACGACGAGGCGTCTGCTGTCTTGCTATTAGCCGTACATATGGTAGTGTGAGTCTGTTTCTTTGCGGGAGGGGATTCTATCCGTCTTTTGTAGCTTGACAATAAATGGAAAAAAAAAAAAAAGCCCCCAAGCAAAAGGTTTTGCTCCCTGTGTGGTCAGTGCTGAGCAGCACCGACTTTGGCAAGTATCGCTGCTTCTAAGCTGTGTTTTGTTGCAGACAAGAGCGGGATTTTCATCCATTTTTTTTTTTATTTTTGGCCTGCTGAGAGGTTTCTATTGCTGCGAGATTATTTGGCGGCTTTGGCTTTACTGCTCTTGTTTTATTCTTATGTTTTTTTTTGTCTCTCTGCACATTCCCTAGCAGGTTGAGTTTAGAGGGCCGCGGGGGCCACAGCTTAACCTCCAGCTGAAGAGATTGTCCGTTATGGACTCTGATTTTTCAGATCAATATTGTAGCTCTGGTTCTGGTTACATGCGCTCATCAGAATCGTTGTAAAAGCTTTCCGGCTTTTCATGGCTCATTTAAACGCTTTTTTTTCCTTTTCTTGCAGGGTCAACTGATCAGAAATAGAGATTTAATGACTTATAATTTGTGTTGGGACTTGAGTAAAATTACCGATCGACTTCATTGACGGGTATGTAATAATTGATTAATCGCAATTAATCACAATTTAATCAAAAACAATACATCAACAAAATGAGCAACATTGCCAATTCAAAAACCCTCAGGGTTTCGGCGGGCTGGTAAAAGGTAGTAAATTAAATGAAATCACACTACTTGTGATGCATTAATTAATGGAAATTTACATTTAATGTGGAGTTTTCTCATCTCAGACAAAATTAAATATTCAGGCTCAAATGTATACATACACCCACCCGCACTAAGAGAAGTCACATTCTTCTTTCAGAAGTGGAAAAACAAAAACTTCTAATATATATACATATATTATATAGTGCAGGGCTTATTTGCTTGGTTGATGCACCCAGATTTTAAGTGCAGTCTCTACATTTTCTCTAAGACCCTCCCATTAGCCTAATATTAGCTTCCTCTATGCTTTGGCGCATTTTTTGGAATCGTTTTGTTTTAATGCTCTACTATTTCCAGGTTCGCCATCATGTCCACAGTGACTCCATGTAAATGTGTGACTGATGTCCCACTTGCTTTCTTTGAATTGTAAGTTGATTGTATCAGAAATCTCCACAAACTCAGCCCTCCTTGCATCTCACCGCTATAAACGCATAAACACAACAGCTGTCCAGCAACAACTGGATCCACATCTGGCAGATGACTCGCACAGCTCGTCTGCTCTCATAAACACACCGATACGAAATATGAGTGTGTTTTTTGTGAACGGCGGTCTTATCTCCTAAATGACGAGCGCCATCCTGTTCTGTTGCGTCGTCAGCCGTCTCTCTGTTTCCAGATGATGGTGGGGTAGCCGGGGCCATATGGGCCCCATCAATCCTGAGATCCACCTCCCTTTTCACTTTGGCGTATGAAGTTCTGCGACACGAGCCGCGTTTGGTTGCATTCGAGTTTTCAAAAGCTCGGTAGGAATCAATAACGGTACGGAGGCCAAAAAGTCTCTCCAAAGACCTTTTTTTTTTTTTCTTCAGAGAAATTATGACTTTGTCAGAATAACGGCCATTTTTGCCAGTTTCTCTGTCGTACGTGTGTAATTTGTCATGATTTATATCAGTTTTTTTTCCTTCCTTTTAAATGCACACTTTTTTTTTTCGTTTTAATGCACATTTTCACGTTTTTTTATTTAAATAATTTTTTTTGTAGTTTTTGTTTTTATTCCCAGTTGTTATTCAACTGTGTTTTAACACAGCGTACAAAAAAAAAAAAAAAAAAAGATCTCAAATCTGGTTACCACAGCTGTTTAAGCTGTGAAAGGGAACCTCTGTCCTCGCTTTACAGCTCTAATTGTTTGTCCGGCGTGAGATATGGCAAATCCCTTCATGCTGCGCAAACTTTGATTCGGTCAAACCCATTTGGAGACGAGCACAGAGGGTCCCCGCGCAGACGGAGGAGAAAGTTCTCCGTCCTGCGTCACTCGATGTGACATTAAAAGCCTCGCCGGTCGGCCCCTCCGGTTTGCCGCTTTAAAATTTAGATTAGTAAATGCCACACTCAAACAGCGCCGAGCATTCAGCTCGGCGCCCCATACGGAGCTGTGTTTGTAAGGACGTCTGCTTGCATCAGGGTCGTTGTGCCTGATGTGGCCCAGGCGGCTTTGTGCTCCTCTGTAGGAAACACCCGGAGTCTGGAGCAGGCTTTCTCTGCTCTGGTTACTCCTCTCACCCTGCTGCTCAATAATAATCAGCGCGCTGATTAGTCTGTAGAAAGGCAGCTTGTTTAGTGTAAAAAATAAAAAAAAAGGCTTTTCTGCTACATAGGAGACAATAAAAAAAACAATGTAGCAAAATGGGAGCCAAAAAAGCTGTAGCTAATATTTACAGTACCAGGCGAAATCATTGCTATGTGAACAGTTTTTGACATGTAACAAATGACAATGTTCTTATTTTTTTCGTACTGGAATGGTAACTCTGGAGGAATTGTACACATCCGTACCTCAGGTTGGGATGTTAGCTGCGCTTTCCAAATCCACAAGTCTGTAATTTGGAGAAAATGTCAAGAAGAAAGCTGCTGTTGAACGAAGGTCCTAAGAAGGTCATGTTTGTAGTTTGGCACAAGCTACTTTGGGAACCTGGCAGACACGTGGAAGAAGATGCTCTTGTCAGACAAGAACAAAACTTAAATTTCTGGCTATAACCAAAACCCAACGACGTGCAAACTAGTGGCAGCGTTGTGCTGCTGAGGGTTACTGTACTGCTAAATACAGGACAATAATTGAAATAATACAAAATCCTGTAAGAGGGCACAAAATACTTGAGATTGGGACGGAGAGTTATTTTCCAACCCTAAAAAATGCTGTCAGAACTTCAACGGACTGGTTAATACGAAAGCATACTTAGGTGTTAGAGTGGCCTAGTCAAAGTTCATACCTGAATTCAATGTTCTCACGCATTCTCCGTCCAGTCTGACTGGGCTCCAGTTTCTTTATCAGGACAAATGGCTAGAAATGTCAATCTGTAAATGTGAGCAACTGGTAGAGGAAATCTGGTTCTTTGGGTTGAGTCTGAACACAAACGGATCATATTTTTACACCCATATTTTTAGTCTATAAATTAAAACCCAAAAATAAAAAAAAGGAGGATATGAATATGTTGTAAGGCACTGTAGCTGTTTATTTTCTTCTACCCCGTCACCCATGGTGATGTAACCTTACGCCTCCACTTGCGCGTCAAATAAGTATCGAAAGTGACCGTCTTGTTCAAAGCTGCTTAGTTTTGCTAAGTAGAAATCTGAACTGTTCCTCTTCTTCATATTTCCCGGATCGTTCTTTAGCCCCTGCTAACCTCTCCGTCTCTCTCTCTGTGTGTCTTCCTTAGCGCTCAGCCCGTGGATCTCCGCGTTCTCCCACCCCAGAGTGAGAGACTACTCGCAGCTCACCCTTGACCTGACTAGGGATGAGCTTATTGTGGGTGCCAGGTAAGAAACTGTAAATCCACTCAGCTTCTCACCCTACAGAGCACATTACTGAGAAACTGATACCCTTTCTGACTCACTCATCCAGCGCGGTTTTCGGATAATGACGCCTCTAACTTGCTCTGCTGCGGCCCCTCTGGACCAAGTTAAGCTTTAGATTTTGGCAGGAGGAAGGAGTTTGAGAGAAATGCGTCACGCTGCGGTTGTGTGCGTGTGTGTGTGTGTGGGTGTGCATGTGCTGATGAAAGGGTATGAGCTAAGCTTTGTGCCTGGTTTGGTCTTGTTAGAGTCATTCACGTCGAAGTAATACTGATATTTCATGAATGTGTAATACCGCAGACTTCCATTGAACTGAGCAGTAATGCAGCTTCTTCACACAAAGGAAAAATCACTCATACGTTTCTTTTTCTGTCTCATCCTCTCAATCCAGAAACTACCTTTTCAGACTGGATCTCCGTAACCTCTCTCTAATACAGGTAGGTTTGTTTGTTTTGTTTTGCTTTTTTTTTTTTTTTTTGTCTGTGGCTTTTTTGTTTTGTTTTTTTTTGTGTGTAGCTTTCTTTTGCTCATTCGTACACTGTGGGTTTGATTTAAGATATGAATGTCTGTGATTTGTAGTCTGGCTGTGATGATATAAATCACAGCCTGATCTAAATCATCAGGCTGTGATTTCTTCCACAGGATGGAAGAAATCTTGGAGCAGGAAATAAAAGTTCCACATATCACACACTGTGTTTCAAATAATAAAAAAATCAGATTGGAACAAGTCCTTCACGTTCGACCGCCATATTGGTTGAATTGTTGTTTTTATGCTCCTCTCAATCTAAAGTGGTCCTAATGCCAAAAGCTAATGAAAACCCTCCTCTTTCACAAGCAGGATACGCAAACTAAATAGTACGTGAAAAATACAGAAGTGTCCACTTTTTGTTATGAATGACAGTGTCAAATTTACACAGGCCTTTTAAAAACAGGTTTAAAACTGCCCCAAAGTGCCGCGCTAAAGCAGTAACTTAATAGAATAAGTTGATAAAAAGAGAAAGAGAAAAAATAATAATAATATTTCTTCCTGACTCATTTAAAAAGGGCTTTAATTTAGCAGCAACCGATAGCTCTGAAGTAGATGCTAACTTTAGCGTTGCCGGAGGCTAACTGCTAGCAATTCATGATATTTTTGCAATGACATTTAGTCTGTCCAAAATGCTGCTTGGCAAACGAATTAAGCATTGACAGCTTGCTTAATGCGCTTCTTATCATGTATTGTAACTCACAAACCCGACTAGCCAGCTTTTCAGCACAAAATGCCAACTCGATCGTAATTTTCTTTTGTGCTTCAAAATAAAAGCGGCAAAGACGAGTCAACAGGGTGTCAAACTCAAGACGTGCATCTCCACATCCTCGACACTCTGAAATCTTACACTTATTTCACAACAACCACATCTTGTGTCTTGAGACGATTTGATTCGATGAGAAAGGTCCAGTTTGGTACATTTAGGTTTAAATATTAGGAGAATGGAGACGATTGCGACCGAGCGCCTCTTTTCCTGCTTCCTGAACAACCTCTGTCAGTTTTCTGTTTGACTTTCTGTCTACAAAAGGCATGTTTGGAAAATGACGGTGTGTGATGTTTACAGCCTGCAGTCATACGGAGCCCTTCTGCTAAAAATATTCAGTTCAAATGTGTGTTTTCAAGCAAAGGAGCTTTGTTTAATGGGATTTTTTTCTTTTTTTTTTTTTTACTTGAGGGCTGTTATTTCACACTTAATGCTTTTGCCTAAAACAGGCACAATTCTGCTCTTTGCTTGAAAATGCCTCTTGAGCAGCATCATTTAGCATGCTACATTTTAGCTCTTGTACCAAAGGCATGAATTGTAACTGGAGGACACATCACACAGAAAATGTCCTGAAAGTTTGTGGCCGCGAAGCAGAACATTAGGCATTTTAACTTCAACTGAAGCTATAATATGTGCTAATCTGTTATTTGTAACACAGTAAAAGCATGAACTATAAACTCAAGATATTCTTGAAACACAGATGATGTTCCATGTTTCTCTTATATACTCATAAAATATATTTTACGCCGTCTCAACGATGCGGCGTGTTGGTTTTGACGTGGTGGGAACAGCTCGTGGTGACATCTAGCAGAAAAAGTTATCAGGTTGGTTTTCAAACCCTCCAAACGCAGATGATGCATCACTACTTTGATGTAGTTTAAATTAAGCAGATTTTCTGGCACCGTGAAAACATTGTAGTTAATGAAATGCACTTTGGGAGGAACAAAGCAGCTGGATTCCATCTCACCTTCGTCAGCTGGTATCAGTCAAAAAAAAAAAAAAAAGAGGAAAAAGTAGCTTTCAACCAGTTGCAGTAGAAAATCCAGTTCAGCCGTTTCTTTGTGTGACTTTCTTTGCCGCTCAAATTACTCCTGAGGATTATTTACTACCCCTTTTTTAGTCCCTCACTCCACTGAAGCTTTCCAGGTATTTTTTGATGCAAAACTCTTTGAAGGCGACCGTGGCTATGTGGGTAGCGCAGTCGTCTTGTGATCGGAAGGTTGTAGGTTTCATTCCAGCTTCTTCCTACAACATGTTGATGACAAACCTGTATTGGTGTATGAATGGCTGAATGTGAAGTGCTTTAGAAGTTCAGTCCATTTACCAACCACAGTTTTCTGATCAGACTCAGGTTCTAGACTTTGATTGGGCCGTTGTCCATTTCTCTTTTGAGGCTCATTCTCCAGGTGAGGATGTACTTTTGACTCATTTGATTCTAAAATACTTTAACCAGTTCCTAAACTGCGTAGCAATCCCAGATCATCACCCGTCCACCGCCATGCAGACAACTGATCAGATGTGGTCTGATATTGTACAGATGTTTTATTTTATAATCTTTACTTTTGTTTTCTCTTACTGTCCAGCAACGTATTAAACTGAAGAACATCTGCATGTCATAACTCCATGCAAAGCATATTTTACTTATGTGATCTACTGCAGTTAGGATACATTCAGCATGATAAATGTAAACATTTGCATGTGAGTAAATATACGTTTTGAAAAGGAAATTGTCACAAAAAAACGAATGTTTGTTTTATTTCCCCCCCACTTTTCGTCCCTCCAGAGATGTCCTTTTGTTCCCCTTACATGTCATTGTCCTGCTTCTGATGTCACTCTAAGCTAATTTAAATGCCGATTTGCATAAAATGTATAGACCGTCCTCCCGCTATCCCGAAATGTGGAACATGCAAAATTCTGCTCTAAAGACAAGGATGTTCAAGATGAGTTAGTAGATAGTTGAAGATTCCTCCAGTTATTTCCTTACCACTCTTCTCACGTCCTGAAAATTTGAGATTTAATTGCTTCACTTTGTGTGAAGAGCCAAAAAGATTATTATTCAATGCTCACCAAAGGAAAAAATACAAATATTCGCCACTCGGGCTGCGAAGAAGCCAGAATTCGACATGCATCTTTCTTTTTTTTTTTCCTAATAGCTTGAATCTCCTGGACAAACGATGCAGAGCTGTTAATGTGCTTATTTTTAGCTGTTTTATGTAGCATGTTGCGGAGAGGGTTTAATTAAGCAGCAGAGCTTCGTGGATGATTTTGCACATTCTGTGGAAGGCTTCTGGCAACACTGGCACTCAGCAGGAAAACGCTTTGGTATAGTTTGCAGTGTGCGCTCGAGGGGCCACAAGGTTGCTTTACTGTTGCATCACACATTAAAAATGACAAGCCCCGGGTTTCTCCATGAGTCTGTGTGATTTAGACCGAAATATCTCTGCCACCGTGGGAAGAGAACCGCTGTGCAGTAGTGCAGGGTTTCGTTCTCTAAATGAATTCAGATGTCTTGCTTTTAGTTTGCCGAACTTTCCCGGGCAATCTTGCTGACATTTTGCACTTATTGCTGAAGTTTTGTACTGAAATAAAATAGGCTTGTGACTGGCGACAACACATTTCAAACCGCAGCACGCCCTTGACCTTTAGGGAAATGTAGAGGTGTGTTGTTTTACCGCCGAACGGAGACCGTAAACGCAGACCGTTATAAGCGGTCTGCGTTTATAACGGAGACCGTAAATAAACGCATGCATGTGTGCATGCGTTTATTTTCGTTCGTGTAAGTTCACAGTATGCCTTGACTTCTGAAGCCTATTTTCTATTGTTCAGTAGACGTCAGTTTACGGTAAAGTACTCAACAAACCTTCTGCTTGCTTTTTGTTTCCAGCATATTTGACCGTGTCTTCTGCGTGTCGTACATTAAAAACTCCTTCGTGCGAAGCCCCAGTGTGTTTGAGGAAGAGAGCTGTCTGCTAGCTGCGTTTACTGAAAATAATATAGTTCAAGAATAAGTGTACAACAGGGAGATATCAATTTTGTTCTCACCCTAACATCAGCATCACTAAAATTAGTGTTCTCAAATTACAGAGATTCACTGCCGTCTTTGAAAAAAGGAAAAAAAAGATTATCAAAATTACAGACTTTCTGCTGGACCTCGTTATGAAGGATGCAAAATGGTTGCATGTATGTTAATATGAAAGCCATTTTTGTGATTTCTATCTGCTTGAAATTGGTATTTTTCCCATTAGATGGAAGATACTTTATACTATATAATGTGGAAACGATACAATCTCATATTTATTGCCACCCCTGGTTAAGATGTGTGAAAAAAACAACCTTCCTGCACAGTGAGCAGGAGGGTCAGGGTTTAAGTCCCCATGACAATCTTGTTATCTCTACGTCAACCAGTTGTTTAGCAAAGAAATAGCTTTTTGTGTCCTACCATCACAAATAGTAACATTTAGAGTTTTCTAAAGCTTTAAGTCAACCTGTGGCCTTCGATAAGATGAGAATAAAATTGAACTATTCAACAAAACATACTCGTTTGTAAAGGACGTGGACAAACCCCAGCTGATTTCCAGAGATAAGTATGGTTAAGGACCTGTCATGCTGTGGGCCTGTCCCTCTGGAAACCATATTGGAATACATGGCAGCAGTGACTCTTTGAAGAACCGGGAGTTTTTTTAATTTAACACTGACAGAAAATGAAAAACAAATCAGCACTGGTCCTTTCAAGACGATAATAATTTATGACGTATGTCCAGATCAACACAAAACGAATCACCGGACATAAAAAGAATCATCCAAATCCTACAGAAACCCGGTGGGCTGAGCTGAAGACGAGCATTCATACAACAGCATCCAGAGCTACGAACAGTCCAGAGAAAGTATGTAAAGAGTAATGGTCAGAGATCATTCCTCATGCTCCAGCTGTGTGAAAACATTCATTTTTAAACTCTGGATTTCTGAACTCAACAAACCCACGTGACGGAGGTTTTGCCACTGCATAAAATATCAGCTTATTTTAAGGCTTTTTTTTCTCCTCCTTAACAGGGGCGCCAGCAAATGCGTCTGACACCACGGCACCGTGTGACTGAAGATCTTCCTAACGCTGCAGGCTTATTTCCTTTTCCATGCCAGAGAGTATAATAGGATCAGCCTAAACACTGCTGTTGTAATTTAACTTCCTGCGTTAAAAGCCGCTACAGTTGGCAACCCAGTAATGCAATTACATCACTTTCCTTTACAGCTTATTCAACCTCTTGACTAAACGGGCTTTAGTTTGCTTAAAGTTTGACACCAAACATGAGGATATTTTGGAAAATGTAAATATTGAAAAAAATGCTACTGCCGATAGAGGATCTGGATTTTTCCCAGCATGCATCTAGTTTTCCTAGATGAGCTTGTGGAGAGAGGAATAATTACTATTCCTCTGAAAACGACGAGTTTCTGTATAATTTCTACTCATTTTGTAAAATCAGAACACGAAACAAAAAATACAGCTGTAGTTACGTAATCAGAAGCAGTCTGAGACTTTGGCTAAGAAAGTGTACATATAAATCGATTTTGTTATTTAAAAAGAAAAAGTTTTATCCATGTTTGCAGCTCATCCTCAGCACTTTAAAAAAAGTTAAACTTGAGAATTTTCTATCAAAGCGAATAAAGTTTTTATTTCAACAGACAACATGAATAATTATCTGATTCTGATTATCCGAACTAAATATTTTTGTTCCCCTATTCATGCAGCTTTGTTTGACACAGCTTGCAGCACCACGACCTGCTGATGGCGCCGCGCTGACTCTTTTAATTGCTTCAGAATTTGTGGTTTCACCGTCACTCCAGCAATCAAAGCCTTTTTCATTCAGCTGTTAGTTATTCAAGCTTTTTAGCAGCAGTTAAGGTGGACCAAATACTACCAACACAATGCGGTGCAAAAAGGTCGAGTTTGTTCACGTTTTGAGCATTGACCAACACAATAACATTATTTAGACATTCGTAAATAAAATTACGTATGTCTAATTTAAAAAAAAAACAAACATCTGAAACTACTCAGAACCCCTTTCACCACGAATACTATTGGTGTTATTGGGTTTATCTCTACCGGCTTTTGAATACTGGAGACTGAGATTTTTGCCTGTTCTGCTTTGTTTAATCACTCAAGTGTTTTCAAATTTGGTAGATATTTTAATTGAGTAGCCACTTTCAAATTGAATTATGATTTCTACATCTGGTTCAGATCTTGACGATGCGTCGATCTACACCGTTTTGGTTAGGATTGCTCTATGTTTAGCTCTATCTCCTCATCCGTCTCTGCTGCCACGGCCGCCATTGTGGTCTTTGTTCGGGGTGGAGGTGAAGTGTTTGTCTGCCTTCACACAAAGCTTGTCTGAATGTTTGATTTTTGTCTCGTCTCGGCACGAGAACCTTCTTCCTCTTGTTTGCCGTCCCCTCTCACATGAGTGGTAACAAACTGGAACCGGGACTCCTATTGGCTTTCTTTCAACGGCGGCTTTATATTTGGCGCTCCTCCCAGGCGAGACTTACGGAGAGCGCAACTGCTTGTGTTCCTGTCGTCAGATTCTCCTACCTGATCCCTGGACCTCCTTAGTTCCTCCGTCAGATTCTTGGTTGCTTTTTCTGAATGTCACTCTCCTCGGCCTGCTGTCATCCGCTGTCTTGGCAGGTTTTCAGCTGTGCCACACTCTTTCCAGTGAACAGCGATCTATCTCACTTGTATCTTTTTTCACTATTCTGTCCCAATTTATATTGTTCTATCTCTTAAAATCTATAAAATTCATTAAAGTTTGTGGTTGTGGTGTGACAAAGATTTCTTGGGGTGTGAAAACGTAACAAACAGAAACTGAATTAATTTTATTGCTCTGAGATAACCCCCTCATTGTTCTGTGGCGTAAACCACGGTTCGCGTTACTTTGCGCAGCATTTCCATAGGAGACGAGGGCCCATCACCAGGCCCGACCTGTCTGACAAAGTCTCCTTTCACAGCGGCCACCGCTGAATGACATGGTGTGTACAGCTGCCACCCATGTGTCACTCCCAATATCAATGCGCCCTTTGTCTGCACGTCCTGCTTGTCTGCTTTCTGAGGAGGGATGTTGACTTAAGAGGGTTTTCATTTGTTTTCTCTCTGCTCGTGTCGTTCCCTTCGGTTCGTCCAAGCTCTCTATCTTGTCCTTAAACGAAGTCATCTGCCAACATCGCTCTTCTTATTAGACGTAGCAAGTATGCGCGTACACATCTGCACAAACAGCACTATATTTCTGTACCCTTCTCCTTTACGCGTACACACACATCTGCAGCGTACTACGAACTGAGATCTAAACGAGGTCGATCTTTCGTCGTCCTGACGAGAGCAGAGTTGTCATTTTGTGATGCCAAGGCTAAAAATCAATGGGAACATTATACAAACCGCCCGGTGAAGCAGAGACGAGGGTCTGTACCCCCGAGCTCCTTTGCCAGTACACCAAGCTGTCCAAAAGGACAGAGGAGGGCAGCATCCCAATATAATCCCTGTCCTTTGTGCTGCAATAAAACACAAGGCTCTGTCTCTTCTCCACAGTCAAAAGCAATTAATTAGGACCTGGCTGCCCGTAGGATGTTGTTAAAATAATAGGTTGTAGTAAATGGATTGTTGCATTCAGAGTGCTTGTAATTGTCATCAGGAAAGGTGTATGCTGTTCACATGACCATAAGATGATGTATTTGATGCCAATTTGTAAATATAAATGTCAGACGTAGAGCTGATGAAGAAGCTGACTGATTATTACACGTTTGTTGCTCAAATAATTCATTTAATGCCACCATTTTAATTAGTCTTAGCCAGTTTTGTATCTTTATGTTTTCCGTACTCGGTTACACACGGAAACTGCTAAGGTATCTGAAATTACAACCCAGAGCTTTCCTTTTTGCGCTATTTAATTTTTGAATTCATAAAACCACTTTGATTTCAGATATTTTGTTTGATTGACTTTGGATTTTATAGCTTTTTGTAAATATTCCCGAAATCACACAACCATAACAGGGGAGATACTAAGCTAAGGCTAAAAATCTAGTTTTCTGTTTAATCAGATGCTACAAGGTGCCTTTCCCAAACAGTCTGAGATGGTCTGTTGAGTCAGTACTAAAGGTGGTAATCATGATTTGATCCATTATCATTAAAAGACTTTTTAGATCAAAGCAGAGTGCTGACCCCTGCACAATCTGAGCTAAAGAACAGACGACCTTAATCACAAGTAAATAATGACTAAGATCTCTCGCTACACAGGGAGATCAAAGTAAATCAGCACACTTGGAGCAGAGCAATAATGTCAGGAAAATGTGGAGTTGCTGTGACGTACACAGTAATGGCTGTACTTATCCTAAAGTGTTTTAGTGTTAGGGTTTGAGTTTCAGTGAAACATTTGGTACCTTGATATCCAAAGAGAGACCTGCCCAGTCTCTCAACAACACCGTAAACGCGGCAGTGAACTATGAAATTGGTTTATCCTTTCCAGAGTTATAGGTTGGGACCTTTGACCTCGATTACTGGATGGTTTTCTGGTCGGCAGCAACGACCAGCTGGCATTTTTTCACCTACAGAAGTGTGAAATATGATTCCTCTTGCTTGTTGTGTTTCAAAATATTTCAGTTTTATGACTGCGTATGACTCTTTCCCAAGGGATTTTCTTTTTGGTGCAGAGGGTGCAAATTGTATTGGTTTGTTGGCCACCTCCCTTCATGTGTTCACCATGAACAGGTGCCACACTAAGACACATGATCATTTTTTTTGTATTTCTAAATGTCTGGTAATGTTGACCTGTGCTATTTCTCCTTTACTTGTACAGGTCAATCACTCTGTGACCTGTTTTAATAATGTCTTTATACAAGATCAGATTTTCGCAATATTGTTTGGGAAAAATAACAATCCACAGTTATTTCTGTTTTTATAATTAAGGTCTCACCAATCCCTAAGACGAAGTTCAGATTTGACACGTACATGCAGTGGCTTTTTTTATGCCTCTCTTTTTGAAATAGCAGATATTTCTAAGACATTTCCTTTTGCATGTATGAATATCTACCTGAGCATGGAGCGAAAAAAACTGTTTTGCCATTTGCAGAACCAAATAATCTTTTATTTTTCTGATATTTGGCATAATCATGATGATTGCTATAAGCGGTTTTATTCAGTTTAGCTTTATTCACAAAATACAAACAGCATGTGCTTCGTAGCCAAAGATTACATCTCACTGGTTACTTCTCCATCTTGTCACGCCTTCCCAGAAGAACTGATTATTATTTTTGTCACATTTTTGTCTGTCGATGACAATGTCAATTTCCAAAACAGCTGGAAAACACACAAAACCATTCACATACACATTTAAAGTACTTTCTCAATGCTTGATGTAAACGCAACATGTTTAGAAGGTCAAAGGTCAACCTACCATCCTGGTTGTCATCTGCTGCTGTAGTGTCAAACACAGCAGCAGCAGATTTATCAAAAGAGCTTCACACCAAGTCCTACATTATGTTGTTGCTCATACTATTCCCTTATGACGTAGAAAGTAAAGTAAAAGCACTGCTCAATATAGTGTATATATTATAGAAAAAAAAATTATTAAATGTCATCTTCTGAGTTCTTATTTTGTTTTTTTTACTTGTCTTCATTTGAGGAAAAAAATGGCCATTGATGAAAACAATGACAAGCCATTTTAACCAACCCTGGCATAAATCCACATAGTATTAAATGTCCTTTTGTAAATTTGTACATTTCTAAATTATATTGACCAGAAGTATGTACTGTACGGACGGGTTAAGTTAAATGTAATTTTTTTTAATTTTTTTTTAAGTACGAGCAGCGGTGTTGTAGAAATGGCGCCATCACCGTGTGACTTTAAACGTCATTGTCTTCACGTTGAAGTGGAAGTTGCCCACTGTGTGCCGGTGAAAGTCGCACCGAGGCTCAGACTTTACCTGCTGATGGATTGAAAAGCAAACAGGAGAGAGAGGGTGGTCCGACCACAAAGCTGCTTTCTCCACCGCCTCATTCATCTGTTTACCCCGCGCTCTGTTAAGTAGGCCACGCTCCTGGCCTGTAACCGCACACTGCTGCGTCATGTTTCCTTTTAGCGTGGCCCCATTAAAGAGCGCGCTCATTGTTGCGGACTTTACATTGTTTGCGTGTTATTTGGCGACGGGAACAGGCGGCTCTTTCTCGCACCTGAATCAAACCGGGAGGAAGAAATGAGCGGTTCTCTCGGCGTATTTATTGGCGTCTTTCAGTGCGGAGGAGGGCGGCGGCGGCGGCGGCGTGTTTTGCAGTTTTTCAGCGACAAAAGAGTTTTGAAGATAGTCCATTCTGCAAGGTACGGTGAGTAAAGAAAAAAAAAAAAAGGGGGTAGGAGAGGCGGGGTGTTCTGCCGAGATGCTGATGCCAGGGCTTTTAAAGGCTCAGCCCAGACCATTCTGTTCAGGCACCTGGGAGAACACCTGCCACGGCCATTAGTGAGCAGGCAGGCGTAGAATAATGAATGCGTAGGCAATCAGCGGAGGAAAAAAAAGAGAGAGAGGAAGGGGAGGGAAGATGGAGGGGAGAAGCAGCACGGGAAAAAAAAGAAAGAAAGAGAAGTGGGCAGCAGCCAGAGAATGAAAGACAGGGGAGATAACAGGTGAGAAAGGAATGACAAGCACAAGCACTGACCGGGAGGACAAGGGAGAAAAATCACACAGGCTTTTCAGAGCCGAGAGCAGCGGGACAAACGAGACGAGGGAGAGAATATGAGCGAGGCAGGTGACAAGCTCTCTGCTCCAGCATGGGTTTGTTATTTTATTTTATTTTATTTGGTGAGTCTCTGTGCCAAACACAATAGTTTCCTCGGTGTTCAGTACCTAATCTCCTTCCCTTCCCAGAGGACTCTTCTTACATTATCTAATTGTACAGAATGGCAGAGGGGTTAATGAGTCAGTATTTATGCAATTGCATCCAATTCCTTAAGAGAGCGTTACCAGTCAGAAGAGAAATTGAACCAAATAAAAAATGAGCAGCTAATTCAGGGATCCATAGTCATTATTGCTAAGGATTTAATAGTCGTGTGTGCAGCATAAAGAATCAATTCACATAGAAAAGAAATCCCGCCTTTTCTCTTTCTAAGACGTGCGATCGATTCGGAACCTCGGCGGATCAATTTTTGACACTTTGGCAGGGCTGGTTTCCAACAGCGTGCACCTCTTCATATTGCTGTGCTTGGTCACATGTAGGTCAGGCCTCTGATATTTTTTGGCTTCTGGAGCTTCTTTCTGGCTTAGCGTATTTGGCGCTGCAAAGAATTCAGCCCGACACATTGTGTAGCAGTAATTCCTCCGGTTACAACCACAAACTTTAATGTATTTTACTGGCTCTGTATGCGATAGGCCAACACAGGTCACAGAACCGTCAATCCATGGTTACATAATGTTTCACTAATATCTACAGACTGCTGCGAGCATTCGTGTCCGACCTCCTACCCCATTTACTGTGACTCACCAAAATACAATTCAGTGCAGCCACTTGCCTTTGGAAGTCGCTTTGTTAGTAAATTCAGTCCACTTCTGTGTCATATAATCTCTTACTTGAGATTATAAGAGACCTGTGCAGGCAGCAGCGGTTTGTCAGAGAACATTTTTGACCAAGAAGCGTCATGAAAACTCTGCTTATTAGAGCTGATGGGAAGCTGAATGCAACTAAATACAACATAGACGAATAAATACATAAAAACCCAAAGTTGTGCCACAAAGGCTGCATTTTCACGAAGAGTAGCACAAAATCGGTTCTTCTCAAATGACGGAAAATGTAGCAAATAAGTGACGAAAACAACGAAGCAAAAATACGTTACGCCGTTGCAACAATAGCTGTTTTTCATTGGGAAAACCGCTGTCTTCCAATTGAGCCTAAAATCGTGTATCCGACTCCGTTATTAATGTTTTTATACGGATGAACTCTTGCTTTGTTTTCGAAGCAGTATATGTCAGCAGAAAGCATACCACCAACAACTGAATGAAGACGTATGAATAAATGATTTGTCATAAGCCTGATACAACAACTGTTGCCACAAACGCTACACACACACAGTACGCCATCGCCCACCCAGACACCCCACTGTGGGGCCGCATAGGTACCGACTGTCAACATCAGAGTTCCTAGAGTTCAGCATCCGTCTTCTCCACCTTTCCTCTCTTCTTTTGTTTCTTTTTTCCTCCAATTCTGCACTCTGTCTCTGTTTTTTTTTTTTTTTTTTTTTTTAGTGGGATATAGTGCTGGTATTATTGCTGGAGGTGGGCCTGATTGCAATCCACCCACATGCACTGTCCAAGCGGCACCCACAGACGGCTTCTCCCTCTCTCTCTGATGTGGGGGTCAGCCTGATCTCTGCCGCAATCAGAGCGGCGGGTAGGAAGGTGGTGGGAGGCATGTGTGAGCGGCGGCGGTGGGGGGAATAAAAAACAGAGAAGTGGGAGAGTGGCGGAAAAACAGCGGAAGGACAGAATAGCTCGAGTGTTGGATGGGTGGGAGTGGGAAAGGAAAGCTGAAGTAAGAGCTCTGTTTTCTATCATCTGTTTCTCTTGTTCATGTTTTTTTTTTCCCCCCTCAGCGCGAGGAGGCACTTCTGCCACATGTGAGCTCCGAGCAGTTCTGTTTCTGTCAGAGGAAAGATAATGGAACGATGGCAACTTTTGATGGGCAAACTTCACTGTAGTCTTATAGTCTCTCACCTTCTTCTTCTTCTTCTTCTTCTTTTTTCTATTTCCAAGCACTTGAATGTAGCAGAAGATGGGCTCTATTTCGCTGGATTGTGCCATCTTTAACACAATGGACGTCGCTAACAAGAGATAGACTATTGATTTGTCTCTTGCAAATATAATTACTTATGTGCACGGAGTTGCAGAATTGCCCCAAATGTTGCTTTACCATTGTATAAATTGCATTATATATCTCATGTCTTATTATTGTCTTAAGCAATACTTCAACTTGCCCAAAACATGCAAAGTCAAATCTTTGTATGTTTTTGCGCCAGAACCTAAAACTGCTTTTTTTTTTTTTTTTTTTTGTGCTGCATACACTTCCAGATAGGAGGTTATGTGACAGCCTTACACCATCAAAAGATTGAACTTTTGTTGAAAGTTGAAGAGGAGTTTCATCATTCCAGGTACAGTTGGGTAAGAGGCCATGGATGGTGCTCCTGTCTGAGTACCGGCATTGTCAGAGGAAAAAAAAAAAAAAAAGGCCAGATGGTCTGAAAATAGGAGGACACGGAGCAAAACGGCGTGGGAGAGAGACTTCTGGTGCCAGACTGCAGGTCGATGGAAAAGTTGGACCTTTAGCTGAGTTCTGACGCCCGCACAAAACTCAAATCCCAACAACTTGCTTTTGCTGTTCTGCCTGTGGCTTCATTCCAGTTGCACCTCTGATTTGTGACGGCATTTTTATTTTTATAAAAATGAAATTGTTTTTATTTAAGTGGCTCATGAAAACCGTGTTTTTTATGCTTTACATTAACGTTGACACTGAAGGAGAGACTGCTTTGGCTGTGTGACCCGCTCTGCCAGCCCTGAGATATTCTAGTTGTGCAGAGAAAAGCAGACGCGCTTACCTCTGCATTTAAGGCACATGTGTCAAACTCGAGGCCCGTGGGCCAAATCTGGCCCGCCATAGCTTTTTAAGTGGCTCGCTAGATTCTAGACTAAACATCAAGTGTGCTTAAATATCATGTTATCAATAAAATCAATGCAGTTTTTATCTGTTTCCTGCCAAATTATATCAGCCAGTCCCTCCAGTTTCTTGAGAATTACCGTGGAAATTCACGTAAAGAAACAAAGCACTTTTTTGCGCTAATAATTGGGAGTTTATTGCAGATTTTTCTAAAAACATCATCAAACTTTCTTACTTGTATTTAACAGCTGCCTTACCTCTAACTAATGTCAGATTATGGTCCATGATTTATGGAGCGAGTAATGAAAAGTCACATTTACTGTCATGAATAAGCGTAAATATCACAAATATTTCCAAATTAGTACCATAAACACTTTGGTTTTTCTTGCAAAAAAACAAAAAGAATCACAAAATCCTGGAGGGACTGAAAAGATGTTCAATAATATTTAATTTTAAGAATTAATTGATATTTTAACAGTTTGTGATCAGGTTTTATCAATACGTTTTGGCACAACCGGCCCTTTAAGAGCATTTATGATCTTGATTTGGCCCAAAATGAAAATGAGTTTGACGCCGCTGTTTTAAGGCATTCAAAGAAAATCTGTGACCCAAAAAAAACTAATTTATATAAAAAAATTAAAAATTCCCTTCTCACCCTCTGCGGGTGGTCTCTTTCATCCTCTGAGCTCGGGTCCTCTACCAGAGGCCTGGGAGC